>CAUYRH010060858.1:0-32460 GCA_963574655.1 Perodicticus potto
GGGCGCCTGTAGTCCCAGCTACTTGGGAGGCGGAGGCAGGAGACTCGCTTGAGCCCAGGAATTGGAGGTTGCTGTGAGCTGTGATGCCACGGCACTCTATCCAGGGTGATAGCTTGAGGCTCTGTCTCAAAAAAAAAAAAACAATCCTCCACCATCCTACGCTATTCACACCACCATCCTCTACCATCCTATACCATCTTCCACCATCCTTCCCCATCCACACCACCATCCACACTACCATCCTCTACCACCATCCTCCACCATCCTTCACAACCATCCCCCACCATCTTTCAGGACTATCCCCCACCATTCTTCATGACCATTCCCCACCATCCTCCACCAACCTCCACCAACATCCTCCACCATCTACACCACCATCCTCCACCATCCACCCTACCATCTTCTACCACCATCCCCCACCATCTTCCACCATTCTTTACCATACACACCACTATCTACATCACCATCCTCCACCATCCTTCACCATCCACACCACCATTCTTCACTATCCTACACCATCCACATCACCATCCATACTACCACTGTGCTCATTAATCATTTATTTTTAATCTTGACTTTTTAATAATCTAGCTTTTCATTTTTATGATTCATTTGGATGGTGATCCAAATAGATTTTTCCCTCTCCTCAAAATGTTTTTATAAAATCCCAAAGCCAATCTGGCAAAATTTTCATCAATTTTTAATGAAGATCAAGGAGGCTGACTTTGAACCCTACTTGATATGATTTATAGGTTCTTATCTATGAGACTACATAGTGAACTCTATGCAGTTCTTATCATGGAATATAGATTTTATATTTACTAACAAGTACTTTTTCCAAGCTTTATTGGTATATAATTGACAAGAATTTTCTATATTTCGGGTGCAGAGCATCATGTTTTGATACATTGTTAGATGATTACCATAATTGAATTAGTTAACACAGACATCACTTCACATAGTTACCTCTTCTTTTGTGTGATGATGAGAATACTTATGATCTGCTCTCTTTGTGAATTTAAGTATATGGTAGATTATTACGAACTGTAGTCACCATGATGAACACTAGATTCCCAGAACTTTTATTCCTCTTTCAGCTGAAACTTCATATCTTTGACCAACATCTCTCCATTTCTTCACTCCTAGCTCCTGGTAACCACCTGTATGCTCCCCTGCTTCTAATGGTGTTGACTATTTTAGATTCCACATACAAGTGAGATCACGTGGTGTTTATCTTTCTGTGTCTGACTTGTTTTACTCAGCACGATATGCTCCAGGCTTACCCATGTTGTTGCAAATGGCAGGATTCTTTGTTTTTTGAGGCTGAGTTATATTTTGCTATATCACATTTCTTTACCTAGTCATCCATGAATGGACACTTAGGTTGTTCCCATATCTTGGTGACCGTGAAGAGTGCTGCAGTGAGCATGGAAGTACAGATTTGTTTTCCAGATATTGAATAAATAATTAGAAATATGATAGCTATATATTATGACAGTTCTAGTTTTAATATTTTGAAAACTGCTCCATGCTATTTTCCATAATGGCTATACCAATTCACACTTCCACCAATAGTCTACCAGGATTCATTTCTTGTCACATCCTTATCAACACTTATCTCCTGATTTTTGAAACTAGCATGCCAATGGGTATGGATGATATCTCATTTGTGATTTTGACTTGGAGGGCAAGTGCCTTGCCATGTACCTCTAGGCCATTTGTACATCTTCTTTTGCAAAATGTCTATTCAGGTCCTTTCCATTTTTCAAGCAGGTTATTGCTTTTTTGGTTTTGGCTTATGTGAATTTCTTATATGATTTTTGGATATTAATCAAAACATGGTTTGCAAATGTTTTCTACCATTCTGTAAGTTGTTGTCTCTTCTTCACTCTGTTGATTGTTTGTTGTGCAAAGCTTTTTAGTTTCATGCAATCCCAGTCATCTATTTTTGCTTTTGTTTACTGTACTCAGGGTCATATCCAAAAAATCATTTCCAAGACCAAGGTCATAGATCTTTTCCTCATATATTTAAAAAAACTATTTATTAATTGAAAAATATTTTTTATACATTTTTTTTCTGTGAATCAGTCTGGAGTTCAGTGCTGCAGTCACAGCTCTCTGTGACCTTGAGCTCTTGGGCTCAAGCGATCCTCTCGCCTCAGCCTCCTCAGCTGGGACTGCAGGTGCCACCCATATGTTTTTAAAATAAGAGTTGTATGGTTTAAGTTTTGCTTTTAAGTCTTTAATCCATTTTGAGTTGATTTTTGTGTACATGTAGGGTATGGGTCTGATTTGAATTTTTATGGTTATCCAGTTTTCCCAACACCACTCACTGAAGAGATTCTCTCTTTCACATTATGTATTCTTTGTGACTTTGTTGAAGATTAGCTGAATGTAAATGAGTGGGTTTATTTGTGGACTTTCTATTCTGTTCTGTGGGTTTGTATTTCTGTTTCTACTGCTCTGCCTGCCAGGACCATTCTGTTTCAATTACTGTGACTTTGCAGTATAATTTGAAATCAGGAAGTGTGATGTCTTCAGATTTGTTCATCTTGCTCCAAATTGATTTAGTTATTTGGGGTCTTTTAGTGGTTTCATATAAATTTATGGATAGTTTTTATATTTTTATAAAAAATGCCTTAGTAATTTTGATAGGGATTATATTAAATATGTAGATCACTTTGGGTAGCAATGATATTCTGACAACATTGCTTTTCCGATCTGTAAACACAGAGTGTATTTTCATTTATTTGTGTTTTCTTTCATTTCTTTCATCAATATTTTATAGTTTCCATTATGTAGATCATTCACCTCCTTGGTTAAATTCACTAAAAAAGCATTTTATTCTTTTTGATGTAATTGTAAAAGAGATTGTTTTCTTAATTATTTTTTGGATGATACGTTGTTAGCATATCAAAGACAATTTTTGGCTTTTATTTTGTATGCTGCAACTTTACTGGGTGTATTATTTCTAATCATTTTTTGTGGAGTGTTTAGGGTTTTCTCTAGATGAGATCATGCATCTGAAAGAGACAATTGTCCTTTTTCCTTTTCTATTTGGATATCTTTTCTTTCTTTTTCTTGCCTAACTGCTATTATTAGGACCTTCAGTACTATGTCGAATAGAAATGGTGAGAGTGATGTTAGCTGTGGGCTTGTCATTCGTGGCCTTTATCATGTTGAGGAGTATTCCTCGTATACCTAATTCATTGAGACAATTATAAAGAAAAAATGGCGAATTTTGTCACTTTTTTTCCTGAAGCTATTGATATTATAATATCATTTTCACTCTTCATTCTTTTAATGTGGCCTATTATATTTATTGATTTCCATATGTTGAAGCATGCTTACACCTCAGGGATAAGTCCCCCTTGATCATAATGTATTATTTTAATGTGCTTTTGAATTTAGTTTACTAGTATCTTGTAGAGCATTTCTGCATCTGTGTCTGTCAGGGATCTAGGCTTGCAATTTTATTTTCTTACAGTGTCCTTTAGTATCTTTATTTTCTTATAGTGTTCTTCAGTCTGGCTTCAGTATCAGAGTAATGCTGGCCTCGTAACATCAGTATGAAATTATTTCCTACTCTTCCGGTTTTTTTTTTTGAAGAGCTTGAGAAAGATAGTGTTAATTATTATTTAAATTCTTGATAGAATTTACCAGCTAAGACATCAGGTCTTGGATTTTTCTTTGATGGGAAATTTTTTTTTTTTTTTTTTTGTAGAGACAGGGTCTCACTCTATTGCCCTCGCCGTGGCATCACAGCTCACAGCAACCTCCAGCTCTTGGGCTTAGGTGATTCTCTTGCGTCAGCCTCCCGAGTAGCAGGGACTACAGACGCCCGCCACAACACCTGGCTATTTTTTGATGCAGTTTGGCTGGGGCCGGGTTTGAACCCTCCACCCTTGGTATATTGGGGCCGGCGCCCTACTCGCTGAGCCACAGGTGCCGCCCATTTAATGGGAAATTTTTGATCACTGATTCAACCTCCCTATGCATGGCTCTGTTCAGATTTTCTATTGGTGATTCAGTTTTGGTAGGTTGTATGTTCTTAAGCATTTTTCTGTTTCTTCTAGGTTATCCAATTGTTGGTGAATAATTGTTCACTGCAGCCTGTGATAATCTTTTCTATTACTGTGGCATTATTTGAATGGTCTCTGCTTTCTATTTTTATTATATTTGAATGCTTTTCTCTTAGTTTATCAAAAGTTTTGTCAATTTTGTTTATCTTTTCAAATAACTGATGCCAGGTTTTGTTGACATTTTTCTAGTCTCCATTTTATTCATATTTTCTCTGATCATTGTTATTTCCTTTCCTCTACTAACTTTGGGTTCATTTTGCTCTTTTTTTTTTTTAATTCCATGAGATGTAATGTTGAGCTATCTAAGTTTTATTTTCTTTATTCACATAGGCATTTAACACTATGACCTTGCATGTAAAAGTAACTTTTGCTGCATCCTGTAAATTTTAGTACATTGAGTTTCCATTTTCATTTGTTTCATATTTTAAAATTTCCCTTTTCATTTCTTTGCTCCATTAGTTGTTAAGGAGAGAGTTGTTTAACTTCCACATATTTTTAAATTATCCAGTCTTCCTCCTCTTGTTGATTTCTAATTATAAACCATTGTGGTTGGAAAAGATGTTTTATATGATGTTTAAAATGTTAAGACTTGTTTTGTACCATAAGAGATGATTTGTTGCTGAGAGAGTGCTGCATGTACTTGAGAAGAGTGTGCAGTCCAAGGCCAGACAGGGATGCGCTGGCACCCCAAGCAGGTCACATGGTCTGAAGCGATGCTTTCTTGTTGCCTTTCTGTCTGGGTGATCTATTGGCTGTTGAATGTGGGGCATTGCATTCCTTCATAATTATTATATTGCATCTATTTCTACCTTTGGATCTGTTAAATCTGCTTCTGTGTGTGGGTGGGTGCTCTGCTGTTATGTCTACTTATGTTTGTCAGATCCTCTTGATGAATCGCCCCCATCATCATTGTGTAACGGTTTTCTTTGTTTCTTCACACAGTTGTTGACTTAACTCTACTCTGACATGCTGTTGCTGTCTGTGCTACTTTTTGCTCCCCATTTGCATGGAATATCTTTTTCCTCCCTGTACTTTCTGTCTATGTGTGTCCATAAAGTTAAAATGAGTCTCTTGCAGGCAGCATATGATTAGTTGGGTCTTGTTATTTTTCTTTTAAATCCATTAATATCATTTAATTTGAGAATCTAATCCATTTATATCCAGGGTAATGACTGATGTGTAAGGAATTACTATTGCTTTGAGTTGATTGCTCTCTGGCTATTTTATAGATCCTTTCTTTCTTTATTCTTCTCTTGCTGCTTTCCTTTATGATTTGATGCTTTTCCACATTGGTGTGCTTTGAGTTTTTTCTCTTTATCTTTTGTGTATCTTCTTTGGGCATTTTGCTCTGTGGTTACCTTGATGCTTACATAAAACATCTTGTATCATTCTATTCCAAGCTGCTGACAATTTTGGTTGCATACAAACCAAAGTATGCAACCATACTTCCCCCACTCACAATTTATGTTTTTGATGTCACAGATTACATTTTTTTATATTGTGTATCCAGTAACATGTTAATGTTGCTACACTTATTTTTAATATTTTTGTCTCAGCCATTATACAAAAGTTATAAATAACTTTACACAGTTTGGCTATGTAAGTACCTTTACCTGTGAGTTTTATACTTACATGTCACTCATTAATGGCCTTTGATTTTAGCTTGAAGAACCTCAGTATTCTGGGTAGGGTCAGAAAAGCCTAGGCCTCTTGAGCAGCGTCTTGTGCAGCTGGGGGAGCCTGGTGCTCATTCACTACATTCTTCCCTTCCCTAAGTGGGGGCTCATGGGATGAAGGGGCCCTTCCTGGCACTGAGCGGTGCTGCCCTGGGGGAGTGATGTGGGCAGGTGACACTGCTTTCCTCACCACCTCCAGGCCTCTTCCTTGATGATTTACTCCACTCGTGTGCTGGGCCTTCTTCCCTGGCTCAGCAACCACAACACTGCTCATGTGTGGTTACTTGTGACACCTGGTGCTTCTGTGGGCAGATGGTGGCACAAAGCTCCCACCCACCGTGTTGCTGATTCCATTTTGAGTAGATGCACATGTGTCCTTCCCAAATGGTAAATGGCCATTTTACATCACTGCTGAATGTAGGTACCTGGGCTGTGAAACTCTCACCTTATTGTTAAAGTTAATATTTTGAGACCAAGGATGGATGAAATAGATAAAAATTACATACAAAAAGGCACAGCATTTCTGAGTCTGCTTATAATATATTTAAAGATATTATATAAAGATGTTGTATTATAGCAGGGCAGGATTGCTGTAAGCATAGATTAGTCAGAAAACAAAAATGCATCTTGGATTAGAATTGAAAACAAAAATTAGCTGACTTTCTATACATGTTTTGATATTTTTCAATTAGAGGAGCTGTGTCATTGACCTCACTCCTAACAATCATGCATTTCCACCTCTGGCTTCTCTGAGGAGTGAGGCCAGTCTGACCAAGTGCCCGTCGTGGCTGCAGTGCACTAATCAATTTTGTCAGCAGGCTTTTAAAAATAATGTTCCTGGGAATCTGACATGATCAACAGTTCTGTTGTTTGGGGAAATACTCCATGCTTCAGACCCTGAAATTATGTTCCTGAGAAATCCTTGTTTCTGAAGCAGGCAGCATCTGTTTTTTATTGGAGTCTTGCCTCCACCTAATTGTACAGCTGGTTTGAGAGGAAAAGGATTTCATGTGATCTGGCTGGGATCACAGGGGAGCAGCTGAGCTCTCAGAGGCAGCCTTCTCACTGCTGTACTGAGCCACAGGCAACTTAATGTCATTTAATTCGCAAAGCTCTCATGTCAGGAAGGAGAGGTGTGGCAAGCTAATGAAAGCTAATTGAAAACTGAGACATCCACTCTTGGTTGCTGTGGGGTGTATTTGGGATAAAATTACTGAGTTATGATATGTGCCAGTGTTTTCATGTGACTAATCTCTCTAAGTTCTCATACATACGTGACACACATATATTTATTATGAACATATTTGGAGAATAAAATTGAGCTTACTCGTGGTTGGCCCTGGGTTAACAATTTTTAAATATTTACTTCATTTATCATTCTTAGCTTATTCAGCACATTTTTGTACTCATTATGCATAATTTATAGGATTAATTTAATATTTATGAGCATTTAAAAACTGTTTGACCAAAAAAGGCATGTGAAATTGTTTGTGATTATTTTCCCGTTTGTGTGGCATTTAAAAAACACTATAGTTACGTGTGTCAAGACCAACTCTTAACAGACAAGTGACTTAATTTCACCTATCCCCAGAGTTCTTGTTTGGTTAATTTGATGTCTCAAAGAATATGAACTGTGGACAATAGTTAACATCTAAAGAAGTTATGCAGGAACATTAAACTATGCTGCTATGTTAACGGCTGTTGTTTTTGTACTACGTGTAACACACAAACTTCAATTATTTTTATATGTTTTTAATCGGGTGCTACTAGTTATCCATACTAGTTGTTAAAATTTTGAATTATACTTGTAGAATTCTTTAGATTACCATCTTGTATCAGCTATGTTTTTTTTTTCTTAATTGTAAATGGCAGGAAATTCTACACACACAGGTTTTATTAAATCAAACGTGTTTTCTCAGATAACTGAGGTTTCAAGGACAAGCCTGGACCCTGAGTCAGCTGGTCAGCTGCTTAGCAGTGCTGTCTTTGTTCTTGAAACTTGTGTATGGAATTGTTATCACATCTCCCAGTTCCTAACCCAGGTCATTGTGGATGGGGTTGAGCAAGGAAGGGCTGGGGAGGTGCTGGGCTGCTAAATGGAAGAGAGAGGAAATGAGCAGGTAATTCTCATTCCTTCCCTTGCCAGGGCGATGCTTTCACCAGCACTTCTAGTGACTCCATCAGACCAGGTCCCTGCAGGGGCTCTTTTCATCTGGGGCACCACCTGAGAACCCCTACTCCATGTCACCATGGTGATGCTGAGAATTTTCCATAGCACAGATGTGCAGTTCTGATGCTGATGTCAGCTTGAAAATGGAGGGTCAGACTTTGGAAAGGAAAACATGAAAGATAATGATGTAGCTCACAGACAGAAGTTCCTGACCACAGGAAGAAGTCCTGAGTGGAAGTTATTGTGACCAGTTTCATAACAAAATCTTACAATTCTCTACTGTCTTAGCTCCTTCATATTCCAAAGGAGTTTCTAATGTTCACATCAGAACTGAAGCAGGCAGCTAAGTGGCCTTGACTGGACAGGGATGAAACAGTGAGTGTTATCTTGGCTCCAGTGGCCTCACAAACGCAGTCTTAGAAAAAGCAGAGACGAGACAGAGAGGTCTCAGTACAAACTGCTGAACAGAACTTTGTTACTTTCTGTACACTGATGCAATTTCTTTGAATTTGTTTCAGGAAATAGCAGAAGCTCCTTGTAGCCCTGCAATACCTACAGTGCCTTACTCTACCAGAATGTCCAGAGAAAGTCAAGATAAGTGATACACCACCACAATTTGTGACCGAGAGCCACTGAGCCTGCGTATTCAACTGAAAGAATGAACGCTATTAACCACTAGCTCATTACAATACTAAAATCCCCACCCTGGGGAGGGGTTTGCCCACCCTTTTCTGTCCATGGGGTGTATGAACTAGCATGATTCCCCACTATGCTTGCGTGCCTGCACTCCACCCCAGACACAGAGGGTACTCTCCCTCCATGGATTATTCATTTTCACCTCCATAAGAACCCCTTAACCCTGCTGATCTAGGCGGTGGATTTGAAGTAGCCTGTGCCTTCCCCTCCCAGTTGACTCATCCTGTGAAATAAATCCTTTCCTCCCTGACAATCCCCTTGTCTCAGAATTGGCATCTTGTGCAGCCAGCAGCAGTGAACCCCCCTTGTGGGTTCGTTTACAATATTATTAGAGCTTGAAGGCTGTGTCCATGCACAGGATGACCACATTTTATGTCTCACTCCCACTTGACCTTGGGTAGTTACCTAAATCCTTAGAGCTCAGATGTTTATGTTTGGAAAGTGCTATTACTGACTGTAATGTGTATAATGGATTGTGTAGTTAAATAAGACACATTTTCGAAGCATCTGCCATAGCGGGTGACCAACATGTTAGGGTTTTGAGAAAATAGCAGAGGTGGGTGGTGTTATCAGAGGTTGGCAGTGGGAGGTCTGCCCCACCCTGTCCAGCATCCTTCCGCCTCCTTGCAGCCCAGGAAGCCATCTGGTGAGACCAGTTCACACTGGGAGTATTAATAGGTGAGTTTCTCTACAACTTTGTTGGAAGAATTTTCCAGGGCAACATTAAATACAGAATAATGAAGTGATCGTGCTGAGGGCATTAATGCCAGGCCAGCAAGGAAAATGGCTCTGAAGGGGGCTGCAGGGGCCTCCACATTCTGCCAAGGTTGACCCTCGGGGCAGCCTCGCGGGAGGCCGCTCCCGGACGTCACCAGCGCCTCCCTCTCGGGCCCTTTCTGTGCCTGTAGCCCTACAGCACGTGGGCCCCTCGGGTGAGGGCATCCAACAGTCCCAGACGCTCAATCCAGGGCTCTCTCCACATCGTCCAAATGCGATCAGCCCACAGCCTCTGGAATGTTCTGGAACATGGGGCCTTCCGCCCACTCGTCTGTCCCTTCCCACCACTCTCTCACGCACCAGTGACCTGTTCCATTCACCAGAGAGAACCTTCTCAGTCACAGCCCAACGCTTGTTCTAAAGCAGAAAGCTCGTCTCACCTTGCGTGCACCTGTCCTCTCCCGAAGGTCTGAGGACTCTGCTCAGTCTGCGGAGAGGTTTCTGGGTCTCTCTACAAAGTGAATTTCGCTCTCACTTAGGTTCACACTCTGGACTCGTGCACGTCTGCTACCTGCTGGCTGAGCTCTCCGAGGGCAGGGAGGGGTCTCCTTGACGTGGTCTCTCCGTGCCTGGCCTGTGTCCAGCATGCATGGTGTTTGCAGTGCGAGGGTGACGGGGCGAGGGGGACTTCCGGGACGGGCCTCGGCCCGCAGGACCCTCAGAAGGCCTCGTGCTCACGGGAACAATGAGATGGTGACGTCGATACGCCCGGGAGCAGCAGGTGCACCGATGTGCGACTCTGAGGATCGTCCTTCAGAGTTGCTGTGAGGGTTCTTGACACCTGCGAGGATAAAAGTGGCTTTACCCACACCTCAACTTTCTGAGTAGTTTAATTATTTCGGTGGCTGTTTCCACTGAGAGTGGAGAAGCAGCTGGTACAGTTCGTGGCCTCGGAAAGTTCTCTGGAGGCCGTCGGGGCCACCGTTCACCCGTTTTGACGTCGGGCTTTGCACAGAACCGTTTCCCCTGTGAATTGTCAATAGAATAAGGAAGATATATATGTAGCCTCTTTCCTGCTTCCTGGCACAGCTCCTAAAAGCCTCAGCTCCCAGTGTCAGGGTGCCAGGAGCTTCTCTTGTCCTAGTGAGGTGACTCCTGAGGCCTCCCTTCAGGCCTGGTCACCAGAGAGAGCAAGCCAGAGGGGAGCCCCCGGTATGGGGTTCTAAACTTCCCGCAGCCCACTTGGCCACGGTGGTCCTGATCACCTCTCCTCTCTGAAAACCTGGGTTCTCCATCTTGTTCCCGTATTTATGTTAATCATTTAGGAATTAGCCTTCTGAAGCTAGTTTTTTACTTTTTCTTTGTTGTGGTTATCTTAATCCTACAAGGGAGTTAGAACTGTGAATGCTCTGTCCACTTCCCTAGCTTTGTGAAGAATTGTTTTGTGTCCATGATAAGAATCTGTAGGGAGTTAGCTAAAGTTCTGAATTTTAAACTCTCAGTTCTTCTGAATATTTCTAGTAATGTTTTTGTAAATACCAAATCATGAGCTGTGACTGGTTTGGGGATACTTCAGTAAACCCTAATGGGTTTGAAAAGGAATCTGAAACCAGAAGACGTGTCTTTTACTTGCAGTCTTACATTTCTGTTTGAATGTTAAATTTCTATTAAAATACAAGGGCTCACTATTAAAACAAATAACCAGTTAGTGTAACCTCCCAGGGTCCATGTGAACCTTTAATATTTGCTTTCAAGATTGAAGCAAATTGTGGGTTGACTCAAAAGCAAGTGCTGCACAACTTTAAGGAAAAGACTCAAAGTATAGAATTTGCAAAACGCTTCAAACCATATGTGCCCAGATATATTATAAAATTATACTCCAGATGTGTCCCTTCTATGAACTGTAACATGTTGGAGAACCAGCATCTTAAAACTGAATTCATCAGTCCAATATGCTGTAAAATTCACAAAACTAAGGAAAATGGAAGACTATTGCCTGGAATATCACTACACACAGCATAGTTGGATGCATTCCAGTGCCTTTTGGTGGTGAGAGGGTTGCCCAGGAGCTGGGCATCAAGAAAGGGTGATTCTCATTGTCTGAGAAGGCATGTTGTTTTAATCTCACCAGAAGTTTCATCTAATTTGAAATGGAAAAATGCGTGTTTATTTGTTTATTCATATTTTATTTAGCCAACTGGAAAGTACTTAGTGAGTACTTGCTTTGGGCCAGGCAGTCTTCCAGTCTTTGTGGGTCAGAGGTAGAGCAAATTTGCAGGGTGGGGGCATCGCCCGATGTGCCCATGTGCAAACTTTTACTTGAAAAGTCACGTTTGAACTAATAGTGGGGCATGATGGGTGACTTGAGACATTGGTCAACAGATTGTCTCAGATAGAAGGAAAAGTTTTAGATGAAAAAAAGCAGGTGTAATCTGAGGGAAAATTGCCAGAACCTACCAGAGACTCCATGGGAAGAAGTTGCAGAATAGAATGAGAAGAAACAAGATTTTGACAGAGATCAACACCCAGGAAACTGGGAGCTCCATGGAAAGGGTGTGGCTGGCTCCTACAAGCACTACGACTGTTAAACTGGGCATCCTAATACATTTCACACTATTAAGAAGACCAATGGGCTGGGGAAAGAGAAAGATTTCAAAGACCTCCATTCTCCCTTGTTGTAAAGAGACCAGGAGTCTGCCCCCCCCACCACAGTGTACCACTTGACACAGCCTGCAAATAAATAACAATTGAGAAAACCAGCATATCTATAACCACAGCATCCATGTAAAACCCATCAAAGTTCCCACCTGCAAAGCCAAAGTTCTTTACTCAACGCTAAAGACACACCTTAAGAGTG
The DNA here is from genome assembly GCA_963574655.1 of Perodicticus potto. NCBI lineage: Eukaryota > Metazoa > Chordata > Mammalia > Primates > Lorisidae > Perodicticus > Perodicticus potto. The sequence continues at coordinate 12,199 of CAUYRH010060858.1, forward strand.
AGGAGGGAAAAAAGAGAAAAAGCCCCATCTAAACAAAAGAAAACCCTCAAATAAGAAGCAACAGCTGCTCCAGGTGAGAAGGAATCAGTAAAAGATATCCAACAGTATGAAAAACCAGAATGGAAGGACATCCCCAAAGGAGCACAGTAGTTTTCTAGCAATAGACCCCAACCATAATGAAAATACTGAAATGACAAATAAAGAATTCCATATACGGACTGTAAGGAAGTTCAGTGAAAGTCAGTAGAAGAAGGGAAACCAACCCAAAGAAACCAGAAAAACAACCCAGGACATGAATGAAAAAGAGATAAACATTAAAAAAATAGAACTTATGAAAATGAAAATTTCATTTAGGGAAATATAAAACACAGTGAAAAATTTTAAGTATAGAGTAGATCAAACAGAAGAAAGAATTTCAGAGCTTGAATACAACCCTTTCAAATTAACCTAGTCAGACAAAAATAAAGAAGAATAAACAAAGTCTATGATGCATATGGGATTATGTAAAATAGTCAAATATAAGAATCATAGATTTTCCATGAGGGAGAAGAAGTTTTAAAGCACAAGGCCAGGAAAATCTATCTGAGGAAAGAATTGAACAATTCAACAAGAAGACAGACATAACATTCCTAAATATACAGAAGGTGCTAAACAAATCTATCTTCTCAGGCCACAGTGGAATAAAAGTAGAAATCAATTCCAGGAGAAGTATTCAATTCTACACAAAATAATGGAAATTAAACAACCTGCTTCTGGACAATTATTGGGTCAATAATAAAATCACGTTAGAAATAAGATAATGACAAAGGGGATACAAGCTATCAATATCTACAGTATATAATAAAAGCAGCCTTAAGGGGAAAGTTCATAGCCTTAAATATCTACATCAAAATAAAGACCAAAAATTAACAACTCAAGGTCACATCTCAAGCAACTAAAAAAGGAAGAGGAAATCAAACCCAAATCCAGCAGAAGAAAAGAAATAACGAAGCTCAGAGCAGAAACAAATGAAATGGAAACAAACAAACAAACAAAAATATAAAGGATCAATGAAATAAAAAATCAATAGACCACTAGCAAGATTAACCAGAAATAGAAAATCAAAAATTCAAATAATGTCAATCAGAAATAAAAAAGGACACATTACAACTGATACCACACAAATACAAAATCTTATCCATGAATACTACAAAAAGTTCTATCACATAAGCTAGGAAAGGTTGAGAAAATGGATAAATTCCTGGAAATATATAACCTCCCAAGCCTGAATCAGGAAGAACAAGAAATCCTGAACAGATCAATCATGAGCAATGAGATTGACATAGTAATAAAAAATACTCCCACAAACAAAAGCCCCAGACTGGACAAAATCACAGCCAAATTCTACCAGACCTACAAAGAACTGCTTCCCATGCTGCAGAAATTATTCCTTAATAATAAGAAGGAGGGAGTTCTCTCTAACTCATTTTAGGAAGCTAGTATCACTTTGACACCATAGCTAGAAAATGATGCGACAAAGAAAGAAAACTACAGACCAATATCCCTTATGAATGTAGGTGGAAAAATCCTCAACAAAATACTAGCAAGCCTAATTCAACAGCACTTTGAAAAGGTAATTCATCATGATCAAGTGGACTTCATCCCCGGGATGCAAGGATCGTTCAATATATGCAAATCAGTAAATGTGATTCACAAAATAAACAAAAGCAAAACTGAAGACCATATGATGATCTCAATAGATGCAGAAAAAGCATTCAAGAAATTTCAGCCCCTTTTTACAATAAAAACCTTCAACAAACTGGGCATAAAAGGAACATATCTCAAAATTGTAAAACATGTATATGATAAATCCACAGCCAACATCATGTTGACTGGGGAAGAGTTGAAAACATCCCCTAAGAACTGTAACAAGACAAGGGTGCCCACTGTCATCTCTCTTCACCATAGTGCTGGAAGTCCTTGCCAGTGCAGTCAGGCAAGAGAAAGAGACAAAGGGGGTCCATACTGGGAGAGAGGAGGTCAAACTCTCTTTGTTTGCTGATGATATTAACCAGAAAACACTAAAGACTCCTCCAAAAGACTTTAAGAATTGATAAATAAAGTCAGTAAAGTCTCAGGTTATAAGTTCAATGTATGCAAATCAGTAGCATATCTATATTCTAATATCAGTCGAGCTGAGAATCAAATCAAGAACTCAATATCATTTACAATTACTACAAAGAAAATAAGTTACCAAAGAATATACTTAACAGAGGGAGTGAACGATGTCTACAAAGAGAACACAAAATACTGATCTCCAAAAGGTAGATGCCAAGACAGAATGTGCAAGGTTTTCTTTCTTTCTCCTTTTTCTTATTCAGAAGAAGTGAGGAGGGAGGCTAAGTTTAGCAGAACTTTCAGATCATGAAATGAGTCTCACTCAGCCAGCTTGCAGGAAAGTGGGAAGGAGGCAGGTGAAATATTTGCTGTGAGTCTTGGGAAGGGTCACCAGAGTAGAGGGGCTGCTGAGCTGGGAGGGGTTGTTTGCAGTATCCTAGGCGGTCTGCAGAGTGCAACCCTGGCTGGGGGCACCTGTGGGAGGAGAGATCTCCACTCAGATGCAGGGATTGCAGAGCATGATGTGGGATCCTAGCTCAACCACGCACCCTGCAGGTGCAGATTTGGGAGGTCCGTTTTCCCAGCTGACCAACTTGCTGAGCTGGCTTTGTGAACCCAAGTACTGGATTTTACTCTTAGCCCTCTTAAGTTTTATTTTGTTAGAATTGGTTCCACTTTCCAACCCCTGTGTCTCTTTATGTTCTCCTTTTCGTACGGTTGCTTTCCCTCACAATTTAACATCAGCTCTAAAGGCGATGGCTGTGCCCTCTGTCTCCATTCTACTTATTGACAGAGATGCTCACTAGGACAGAGTCTCATCAACACTCCTGAAACAACATTTCCGCAATAGCAGAGAACGTTGGCCCTAACGACAAGCACGGTGGACACAGTGCAGGTCTGTAAAGTGTGGTCCAGCTGCACCTCTGCATGTGTGCTTCTGAAGGAAACACACTGAAGTACAATAACTTGGATGTGCCTGGCCCTTGAGATGGAAAATCACACACTCACACAGTCGGGACCACACTCCAGGTGCCTGCCATTTGTGGTGACACACACTTGTGAGGTCACTAAGAGAACTTCAGGAGATTTTCTGTGCACACCTGTATCGGCATCGCTATGCTTGCCTATGTCTACGCTCACACCTATCCTTTACATTTATTCCTGTGTCTGTGTTCATCACATCCATAACTATATATCTTTACCTATATCTATATCTATCATATCTGTAATTATATCTTGCCTAAAATAAATTCTACCATGTATAAGAGGCTTGAACCATGTACTACCCTTTCTACAATTAGAAAGAAGTTGTAAATGAAGCATTTTATCTGCTGACTGCTAAATAAACTTTCAGGGTCAAATTGTATTGAAATAATTTTTTTTGTCTGAGAATTCTAATAAAATTAGAGGGAGTTGGACAGAAGGCAAAGGAATTCACAATTGCCCTGGGAATGTTACTACGGCTCTAATCTCAACCATCTGGGTGGGAGCTCTGGCTCTACCCACATCTACTCAAGTGATGTTAAACTTTTTAATTCTTCCTGTGACAAATACAGAACAAGTATTTCCTATGTTAGTGAGAGCTTTACACAAGATAGCCCACCTCATCTGCAAGAGCGTCCAGCGAGCAGCCCTAGGCACTTAGCACAAGGCCTGGCATGGTGAGTGCTTGGTGGACACCAGGTGTTAGAAATTGTTTTGTTCATTTTCTTGGTTATTTTGCTTCAGCTGTCCATCTTGAAAATATTTAGGGAGCTGAAATTGTCTTCTACCAGGCTGTGAGTACCTCTTTCATTTTTATCGTATTTTTAATACATACAATTATAAAATTTTATGTAGCCAAATTCATTAATATACTTTGATGTTTATACTTTTATTAATTATTGAAGAAATGATAGTCCATTTTAATTTTAAGAAGATAGTGTTCATCTTTTCCCCTAAACGCTTTAAAGGGTTACTTTTTACATTAGATCTTCTATTCACCAATAATACAGACTAGATGAAGAACTGTACAATTCAAAAAGAAAAATACAAAATGCCTGATAGAAAAATGTGCAAAAAATCAGGCAAGTTATAGAAGAGAAAACTAAATGTCTGATGACCTTGTGGAAAGACCTTGTGGTAACCAGTCAAATGAATTTTAATCCACAGGAGATGACCCTGTGATACTATGTCAGACGGAGATGTTTATAAAGGCTGTTACTGCCCAGTGCTGGGGAACTCTGCACCTGTTTTCTTTCAGAATGTCACCCCTGCCCAGCCTCTCTGCCCTCTCCACCTGGGCGCCCTGTTATTCATAGATTAAGTGTGCACAACCTATCTTCACTTTCTCTCATTTCTAGAAACTTTTAATGCTCTTTCTCTAAGTCTTGACAGATTGCTCAATTTTGTTTTCTATTCATTTATGCAGTTAAGTGTTCACTGTACAACATGGCTTGAATCATGTGATTATCTTAAGTTTTGTGTATATTCCACTATTTTTCTCATCGCTCACCCTTACAGGTAAGCACTGTGCTATACCCTGACTTTTGCTCAAGCTGTAGCCCCACCAGAGGCAGGGGCAGTGCCAAAACTTCAGTCAGGGGAAAAGGTCAAAGTGTAAATTCGCTGCACCTGCGCAGGTATCTTTCTCAGTGAATCCAGACACCAAAGGGCTGGGGTGGGGCCTGGAACGGGGCTACTCCTGGAACGGAGACTCTTCGGGGTCCCTGTCTTTTGTCTGATGGGGCCTTGTGTTCAAGTCTGGTCCCAGGAGCGTCTCACTTGGCCTGCCAGGAAGCCCTCACCATCCCTCTGGGGCTGGGCCCACCCTCCGGCTGGTCTGGTATTTTGTTCAGTATTTTGGGGCCTCTCTGGGCTTCTGTTTCAAACCCTGCTAACCCATTGTGAGCCAGAAAGGCTGGTGGATCCCTCCTGCCCTTCTGCCCAGGACCCTCTGGGTCCAGGTCTACACCTCTCTCCATCTTTGTGAAGGGCCTTGGAGGTCCTCACCTATCTGAGCTTCAGGTCCAGATGGGCTTATTTCTGTTGCCCCTGTGAGCATAGGGTAGATAGAGAATAGTCTTTGGGTGGCAGAAGTGGTTCCTGACTACTAACCGAGATTACGTATGGATTTTAATTCTACTTAGCAGAGTACGGAAAGCATTGTGCTGGTGAGCAAAGGAGAGAACCAAGCCCCACAGGTGTTCCCGGGAGAAGGAGGGGATGCAATGGCTAGTGGGCCAGCAGGCAGGCTGGCCTCCCTCCTGTAGCCACTCCAGCCTCCCTGGTCTGCAGTGCCCCTGGTATCTGCCTGGGTGCAGGAGAGGGGCCTGCCAGGCACAGAGTGGCACAGGCCAGCCACAGCCCGCAGACACTGCCCAGCCACACTCTTCCACACTGTAAGTCAGCAGGAAGAAGCCACTGGAGAAAGATGACAGGAGAACATAAGGGGGTAAATACTGCAAGTCAGAACTTGCTAGGAGTGCTCCACGAGCAGACCCAGATGCAGACAGAGTTCCCCTTTGTTAATGGCAATGGTGGATCGGGGCAGCCAATGGATGTGGCCAGCAAGGCTGGTAACAGGAAAACAGGAGACCACACGTGCTCTGGCTGTGAATGCACGGGGCTCTGGTAGCAATGTTTTCCCAAATTTTTGTTTTTAAAATTTGAGGTATAGCAGCTGTAATAGCCAAATCAAACCAGTGGGAAGGGAACATTTTGTTTGCTTGGTGATTCCGTTCTGGTGCAGCACGTCTCATGGCTCACCTGATGGCAGCTGGATGGTCTGTAGAGTAATGAGTTCCATGAAAAAGAAAACTCAATATTCAAGCCATGCACTTTAGTTTAAATTGCTGTATTGTTTGCTTTTTGTTCTTTAAAAAAAAAAAGAAAAAAAAAGGATGAGGAAGAAGGAGGACACATCACAAACTGGTTTATTTCCTTCTCAGTCCTCACATTTTAAACACATAAAACCTCCTGCCACGTACTACTCTCTCTAAACATGGTGTGCCTTGCCCAAGGCCTTTGCCCGGGCAGCAGGGAACCGGCAGCCTGTCTCTCAGGAGCTCGAGATCCCGTGGCCTGAGAGTGATGTGGATAACCAGGCCTGGGCTGCAGGTGAGTACAGCTTTGACCCTGGAGAGAAGCCTGCCACGGAGGCTGTCAGAACCCTCTCAGCCATGATGTGTCCTCCCCAAATGTTAAAAATCATAAGGAAATAATACTCACAACATAGAAAATGAAAACTGCATTTAACAAAAGTGTTCATTACACGAAAGAGGGCAAGACTGAATAGAATTTTTGGTGGATTACAAGGCTTCGGCTCATGAAAAATGCCATCTCCCAGGTTTCCCATTAAAGGCTCTGACACCCTGGAGGACACAGAGCTAAGTGGCATTGAGTGCACTGTCCTTGGCCAAAGCTCCTGCTGTGACACCCCCAGCGAGGCAGAGAACCCTCTGGTTTTCATATGCGCTTGGGTTTGAGCTCTCCTTGAGTGTAGGGCCCTGGAAGAAGAAGTTATGGGGAAATTATGTTCCCATGGCAGAGGGGGAGCCTGCCACCAACTGGGTACCTCTTGACTATATGTTATTTTGAGGGGGGAACCTCTCTATACACTTAAGAAACTGTTATGTTTTCTATTTCTTAAATATGAAATTATTCCTAATTCAAGGGATTAGAAGCATTAAGTAACTTACTTAGGGTAAAACTCAGGGGACAAGAGCCTGAAAGTTAAACACTGCCACCTCTCCCTGAAAGTTAGAAACTACTACCTCTCATAAAAATGTATAAAGAAAATGACAGTGCAAGCCATGGACTATGAGAAGTCAGTGCCTGGAAGGCAGCGAGACCTCGAATAAGTCAGAGGACAAACAGCCAAACAGCCAAGAATTAGCATTTCCCAGACAAAGGGCCGGAGTGGGGCAGACACGTGTGAAAGGGCACCTGGCTCGTGTATACATCACTCCAATCTCTGCTTCAACCTTTACGAGTTTCCCTCTTCTTGCCCACCATGATGGATGAGTTATGTTGGAAGTAAGGCCCCTGCAATCCTATGTGGCGCCAACTTCATGACATCTGCAAAGGCTCTATTTCTAAACACTGTCCCAGTCACGGGTACCAGGAAGTACCACTTGGATGCATCTTTCTTGAGGGACACAGGCTACCTGCCCCAGACAGCAATCATTTTATCTGTGCCGTTGTCCATGTCTTACATGCAGAGGTTGCTGATTGTGCAATAATCGCAATGGTGTTTGTTATTTGCTATTGCTCATTTGTTATTGTGGTTTTGTAATGTCTCAGTAGCAAATTTAAAAAATAGGTATTTTGAAAAGAATGTCAGTCTTTATTTAAAGTTATAAATTTACCATGTTTTCTTGCCCCATAGACAAATTGGCAATTAATTCTTCCTTGGTCTTCTTAATGGGATCCTTAAAATTTAATTTTGCTTTTTAAAAAACTATCTGAAGATAAAATTCATACCAAAAGTCATTCATGATCATGCAGGCAGGTATGTGGTTTTTGTTTGTGTCTATTTTATGTCCCTACTACCCCACATTTTGTTCCTCTCTAATTACATCTCCATTTCTTCCCTCCAAAGGAGGAAACAATATCTCTTGGTCTAGGTTTACTTCCCCCATCTTTCTTCTTTTATTCTCAAGTTATCATCACAAAAATACCTGCTGCAGCTGTGCAATTCACCTCTGTCTCTTCCCTGGTGACCAAGCACCACCGGGGTGAGAAGTGAGTATGGGGACTACCCTCTGGTGGGGCTTGCCAAGGGCTCCTGGGGTGTTTGACGTTCACGTCAAAGCTCTGCTTCTCTGCATCTAAAATCCACTTGCAGTCGCTGGTCCTGTGATAATCAGTGATAACGATTAGCAATACATTGACAGTCTTTTCCTTATACCTTAGAGGGTTAGGCCAGATCATCTTTTTTTCAGGGAGAAAGTATGGCAGAGGAAAGTCACCTTATAACCCGGGTCACGCACTGGTTCTTTACACCCTTCCAGTTTCTTGCATTCTCCCTTAACTGTCTGTACACAGACCTGCCTACACCACAGCTAGCCTATTCTTAATTAGTGATCCATTTCTAATAGGAAAGTATGTCTATTAACGGGTCTCCTTGGGACATTAATTTGATTTCTGCTCTGTAATTTTCCTCCCATTATTCTATCAGGCCACTTAATATTTCATAATGGCAATTAGAAAAATTTTGTTATTTAGTGCTAATTTTAAACATTTCATCTATTTTTGTAAGATCCCTTCCTGGTAAAAAAAAAAAAAAAACCAGCCATAATTTCTTCTAAATGCACACTGTATCCATTCCTTTATAGACACAAGACTGTACCCTCTCCTGAAGTCACACAGACTTCTCCCTCTAGCTTTTCTTCTGAAGTGTTTGACCTTCCCCAATCATGACTCAGTCCCACTGACTGCCTAGCATGTTTCACTGAACTCCCACTGTATGCATGGCTACGAGCTCCCACTGTGTGCCTGGGTATGAGCTCCCATCGTGTGTGTAGATGTTTAATTGCTCCCATCATGTGACATGCATTTCTAAAAAATACCACTGTCTACAAAATCTTGCACCTTTGTTGGGGAGAAGACCTGGATACGCACAGCTGTCCCTCCAGCATCCTTAGTAGGAAGCTGACCAGAGGCATTGTTATGTCCTGCTGGTATCACTCCATACTTACAAGACACACATGAGCTAATTTGTGTTATAGAAACACTCTCTGTAGCAGAACAAATTGTACTTTCAGGGTCTGCACACACGTGCTCTCCCCATCCCACGGGAACAAAAGGCCAGCCAGCCTGAAGCCTGGCAGGGGCCATGTTACCCCTGTTAGTATTGAGCAGTTAAGAATGCTGACTGGAACGTTTTGCCAAGATCCTTTTCCAACAAAATGTTCTTTTTGGTTCTTAGAACGATCATCCTGTAGTGCAATTAAGCATGGTGGTCACTGTTAAGCGTCCACTTGGCTGGGCTGCAGTACCTGGTTATTTAATGGAACCTCAGCGGGTGTTGCTGAGAAGGCCTTTTGATTGAGTCATGTAACATTACCATCAGTGGACTCTAAGCAAAGCAGATGGCCCCTGGCCATGTGGCAGGGCCCCATCAGTTAGGAGGGACCTAAGAGTAGAACCGAGGTAGAAGAAATTCTGCCTCGAGACCGCAGAGACGTTTATCTGGATGTCCAGCCTCCTGGCCACTCTATAGATATCAGATGTACTCACCAGACCCAACCCCCTGAACCAATTCCTTAAAGTAAACCAATCACTCCTCTTTCTCCTTCCCTCCTTCGCACTCTCTCTCTCTCACATACACAATACATTTACACATGAAGGGGGTCTTCAAAAGGTTCGTGGAAAATGTGTATTATGAAAAAACTATATGTGGACTGCAAATTTTTTGCACATAAAGTTACTCTAACTTACTATAATATGTCCAAAGAAGATATAGTATGAAGGTCTAACAAGGATAAGAAAGCAGTTTGAAAGAGGCCTCATCGGAGCAACATGAATTCTGCTACAATTGAAGTAAGAACAGACATCAAATTTATGGTAAGGCTTTAGTGAAAGAATTACGAAATCTCAGATGCTTTATGGGAATTTTATGGGGACAGTGCCCCCCAAAGTCAACAGTTTACAAGTGGATTACTTGTGTTAAGAAGGACCAAGGTGAGGTTGAAGATGGAGCCTGCAGTGGCACCATCCAGAGTAATCTGTCAGGGAAATTAATCTGCCTGTGTCCCGATTAGAGAGGACAGTTAACAACAGAAGCAATGGACAATTGGTCCAGCTCACATGGTTCTAGCTGAAAATTTAAACATGAGCAAACTTTCCCTTCCATGGATGTCAAAACCACTGCACCGGGTCAGCTGCAGACAAGAGTAGACCTTTCAGGGGAAATTTTGGACAAGTGTGATCCAGATCCTGGAGAATTTCTTGGAAGGCTTATAGGAGAGGCCCACGGCGGGTATTGACGCGATGTGATTTCTGCCCAGTGCTCTGAATGTCAAAGTGAAGAAATTCAATGAAGTGCGGGTAAATGGCTGGAGTAACTATGACTCTCTTAAGGTAGCCAAATGCCTCGTCATCTAATTAGTGACACGCACGGATGGATGAACGAGATTCCCACTGTCCCCACCTACTGTCCAGCGAAACCACAGCCAAGGGAACAGGCCTGGTGGAATCAGGGGGGGAAGAAGACACTGTTGAGCTTGACTCTAGTCTGGCACGGTGAAGAGACATGAGAGGTGTAGAATAAGTGGGAGGCCTCCCAGTGCTGCCCCCTATCCCGTTTCCCATGAGGGGGTGGGGTGGGGTCCCTGGCCAGTGAAATACCACTACTCTTATCGTTTTTTGCCCAGTGAGGGGAAGTAAAAGGGGGAGGGTGAGCCCCAAAGGGCTCTCTCTTCTGGCACCAAACGCCTGGCTGGCACCCGCTTGGGGGACAGTGCCAGGTGGGGAGTTTGACTGGGCAGTACACCTGTCAAATGGGAATGCAGGTGTCCTAAGGTGAGCTCAAGGAGGACAGAAGACTTATAGGAGGAGGTGGAACGTGGTTTCTCCAGAACAACGCAGGCAAATAGACGGCCGCTAAGAGGTTGACGTGTCTGTTAAAGCAAAAGTGGACCAGTCAGGGTAAAGGTCAGGGAAGCACGGTTTTGGGATGCTCGAGGCATTATGGCTGGCTGCCCAGTGGGCCAAGAGCAGTAACTTCTGCTAATTGTGAGAGTTTAGGGGAAGTCAGGCCCCACTTCTGTGGGAGGACACAGGGAAGGCATTATCAGAAAGTCCTGCTTAATCTTTCCTCAAACATCAGCAAAGTGGCAAATCCTGATCTCACTCTAACTTGTTAGCTTTTAGAATATTTCCTGTACTTTTTTCCTGCCCTGCCTATCGGCTGGTCTCCCCACACTTTGCTCTGCTATGGGCCACTTGCCTGGGGAGGTCCTGGGATGACTCAGAAGCAGACTGTCTTGTGGCTTCAGAATATTTTAGCATCTCCACACCTCTGCCTGAGCCCCGTCTGTGTCAGGGAGAGTTCACAGATGTTTTATGAGCAATGATACTCAGTTGCTTTTCCTTGCACTGGGATGACAGCCCTGTCTGGTACAGCGCTCAATCTGAAAGACATCCCTAATAATTTTAGAATTGTGTGAGGTCCTTTGTCATTTACTCTTTGGGCCAGTTGTTGGAACTGCAGTCCTATGAGAAGGTCTAAAACAGCAAAGGCCGAATTTAGCTTTTAAGAGGACAAATGGTAAAGGAAGGTAAGGTGGCTCCATGCCCCGCGTGGCCCCGACTTCTCTGTCCCCCATGTCAAATTCAGTCCTCTCCTCACTCTTCCCAACAGTCCACCTCCAGGCTTACCCCTTTCTGCTTTGCTCTACATTCTGTGATTAGCACCAAAGGGGCGTTACCTCTGTCACGCCAGTTCCCTTGAGTCAGGGTGGTGAGAAGATGGGTGCTGGGCCCTCCACATGGCCTGTGCCTGCTGCAACCTCCTGCCTGAGACCACCTCCAAGGCCGCTGTCCTTCCACTGATAGCCCTTGGTGGGAACTCGAGAGCCCCCAGCAGACAGCCAAGAAGTTGGATGGACTCCCCCAAGACTCCGGAAGACAGGCCCTGCCACCTGTCTCTCCTAGAAGCCCCTTCCACGTGGCTCTGCCTGTGCCCTGCACCCCACTCACTGACTGTCTTGTCTTTCAGCACGTTCCCTGCACGGGCCAAGTGGACATCACATGGGCCAAATGGGCATCGCTCTGGCCCCGTCCCCATTGTGAATCGGGACCAGCACTAGGACAAGTTCCCAGGAGAGACTCCAGAGCTGGTGGAGGTTTGGGAATCTTCACTGCGAGGCGCCGGCTGCCAGGTGTACACAGCTCCGTGTGGTTGGCTGTGTGCTGTGGCTTCTGACCTGCCAAGTCACTTCAAGGTCACTAAGGACACAGCCACACCACATCTGTCCTCCCACCTCCCTGCAAGTTCTCGGGCCTTTCGTTCATCACAGGTATTCAAAAGCCATCAGTTCATGCTTTGCTCATGTAACTTGTTTCCAAAAAACTTAGACTTTCACATTTATAAAAGAGGCAGCTAATACTTCTCAGAATGCTTACAGAGTGCAGAAACTGATGTGAAATTAAGGGGAACTAGAGAAGTTGCGTATTATTTTAAAATTTTAAGGTAAGTTGTTTTATCCTATAATTTAGCCTACAGAGGTGACACCATGACACATTTAGCAGAGGCCAGCTTCCTGGACATCAAGAGGAAACCACCTTGACAGGTCACTTTCTACACTCTGACAGGGCAGGTGCTACCTCATGGCTGACGTATCAGGGAAATTACAGGAACATTCAGGAGAATGTTCTCGAGGGCTGTGAAAGTGATAAGGATGCTGTGGTAACAAGTCATCACCTACAAAACAGGCTCAGGGACACCGACCACAGATCGTTCATGTCTGTGCATGGACTGCGGCGCAGGCCTAGTGGCAACCCCAGCAAGCGGGAGGTGTACAAGGGGCTGAGCCTCCTGCGGTCTGGCTGGAGGGAGCGTTTCTGATCTTTTCTACACCTTTGAGGCTCTCTCTGTGCTCACCTCTGCTCACAAAAGCGAGACAGCTCTTTGTTTCTCTTTTTCAGAGTCAAACACAACAGAAATAATTATTTTAAACAGATGATAACAGTTATATTTATTTAGCACTTTCTGTGCGCCAGGCTCCGTACAAAGTGCCTCATATATTCTTTTTTACAACAACGTGTGGCTTACATAATTTAAAGCACCTATGAAGCCCTGGATCCTTTTTCAAGTGTGGAAGAACCAGAGGTCTAGAGTTTTCCAGCAAAGTGGTCTGTTCCCTGGGGCCCGGCCCATGCCTCTGCTCCTGTCTGCTCCACTGTCCCAGGCAGAGGCCTCTGTCAGGCTCTGATCCTTCTCTCTGCTCCTGAGACCCTGGCCCTAGAGGTGAGGAATAGCATGAGAATCATCATGACCACAGCAACACAGCCACCAGGGAAGCCAGGCGGCTCCCTGGAAAGTGCCGGCAGCTTCAGAGGGTTCATACCCTGCCCTGATTGTGGCACATCCTTTAGATGAAGGCACGACCCCAGGAAGGCAGAGAGGTGCAGTCCCCGCCCCAGGACTCTGACGTGACGTGCCAGCATCTCTCCACTCAGTCACGCTGGCTTCCCGCGGAGATTGCACCGGCTCCTTTGTGGGTTTGCCACATTTGCTCCACACTTACCTGTGACCGAGAACATGTCCTTTAGTCTCTGCACTCCTCCAATGCAGTGTGGACCATCCAGAATGTTAACATCTGGAAAAAGTGAGTTTCAGGTCTGGTGCCCTGGGCAGTGCTGCCCCTCAGAGCATCTTACCTGAAGGTAAGTGAACAGCTCTGGATAAGGCTCTGACTCAAGGTAAATCTTGCTGAGAGACAGTTCATTTATTTATTCATTGTTTATTTATTTTAGGAGTGGGGAGTGGTGTCTGGAGGAGGCAAGTACTAGACAGATGGAAAAATAAACATGGAAGAAACTTTTTTGTGGGGCATGTTTATTTTGTTTCCATTTAAATATCATCACTCTTTAGTTGATGTTTGTTATAGTCAAAGTAAGAAATTTGGTTTTGGGGTGGATATAAATTTTTAAATTTAATTTTGCTTTGGACAAAATCCATGGACATCCAAGGGAAGAGAAGGCACATGATGGTTCTTCATCTCTGATGCCAAGACACTCAGGCCGCTGGGAGGCCACTCACTGGGGGCCACGCTGTCCCCATTCCATGTTCCACAGGCACGTGGGGTCACACCTGTGCCCAGCACAGCTGGGTGGGCGAGTGGCCAACCCAGTGCTGCTTCTGATTAAAAACTTGCCTCATCACCATGAATTTCCTGGTGGCAGTGCAACATGCCCAGGCACTGAGCACGATTTCCCCATCACCCCGGAGAGCCAGCAGCAGCCTATTTTCACTGTTAAACTGAGTTAATGGAAGGTTTATGCCATTTCCACAGTGCAAGTCACATGGGAATCCTGAATGTCCCTGGAAGACAGAGTGACAGCCTCCTCCCAGTCACTGCATTCCAGGCTCCAGCTGCAGCCTGTGCATCTGCCCCACACACTCATCCTTTGCCGCGAGCACTGCCCGGTAACAGAGCTGGTCACCGTGCCCACATGGCTGCTGAGCCAGTCCCTTTCCTTCTTTGAGACAATCGCTGCAGCCCAGTGCACAATGACTACATGGCCAGGAACGGTCACCGCAGAAGGATGGACAGATGTTGAGTTTCCAAAACATCAAATGACTCTGGAGAAGAGTGGGGAGATGTCCCTTCCTTCCCACGAAGGGGACGTCCAGGTTAGGAGCAGGCCTGAAGACAGGTTACAGATGGGGGGCAGCATTCCTGTTCTCTGCTGTGTCTGTCAGTCTGTTTGATTGGTTTGAGTCCATGTGTCTCCTTTGCTCCTATATTTATATTTATCTCGTGAAGTCAGATTGTTCTAGTACTGAAATTATTACTGTGTCTGAAATCTTGCTTCTTAGGTCTCCATGCCAATTCTTGTCCTTTGAGGGTAGGTCTTTGTGATACCAATGTGTGGTTCCGGAGAGCCTGACTTCAGCTTTCACGACACTTCTGACTGCAGCACGCACACGGGGGCAACAGCAAGTGGGAAGAGCCCACAGTGACCAAGACCAGGTCACTGTGAGGCGTCCATGCTTCTTTTAGCTCAAATTCCAGTGTCATCACAGGCTGGCTGCTCAGAAAGTGGAGATGCAGGGACATGGAGAGAGAGGCTTGGGGCAGGGATGAAGACGAGGACGGGGCAGAGGAAGGGGCTGCTCCTCTTCCCTTGAGGGCCAATTTGCTCGGCACTGACCTAAGAGAGGAAAGACAGCAGCTCAGACCGGCAGCCATGCTGGACAGTCAGCGTCTGCTATTAGAGTGGTCACAGTTAGACCAGGGAGGGAGGAGCGGGCACTTCCCTGCCCAGCAAGCCTGGCCTTGGTGGCTCCTGCATCATGTGGATTAGTAGCTGCCTCCATCCTCTGCGCTCCCATAAAGTTCTCCCGGGTGGTGGGAGCCAAATCAGAAAGGGAATGTGTTGGTCCACAGCAAGGAGAAACGTGCTCCTTTTCATGGTTTCAGGGTATGTCACCATTACAGACTTTCTAGAAAATGATCAGAGCCACCACTCCGTGCTTGCACTGGGGAGCTGAGACCCAGGGTTGCTGCCGCCTGTCTGTGCTGTGCTGAGCACTGCGGTAACCAGCTCCTGCTTTGGCCTGGCAAGCCCCAGGATCCCTTTCCTTCAATCGTTGGGGCCCACACCGTAGCTTCAATGTGCCCTTGATGCCACTGAACACTAGACAAAGCCCACATCTGCCCCTGGTATATTATCAGCATTAGGATAATATGACTCCATGCTGACGTGACTTTTCAAATGAGGTGTCAGCCCAGATGCAGCACTACGGTTTGGACTTTTGGTGCAGCATCCTGGAACCAGCTCTCACCACTTTGCCCAGCACTATTGCCAATGGCTCGTCCTTCAGAAACTGCAGCCGATGTTCCCTCCCCTCCCCTCCACATCCCCTCCCCTCCTTTCCCCTTCCCTTTCCTCCCCTCCCTTCCCCTCCCCTCCGCATCCCCTCCCCTCCTTTCCCCTTCCCTCCCCTCCCCTCCCCTCCCCTGCCCTTTCCTCCCCTCCCCTCTGCTTCCCTTCCCTTCCTTTCCCTTCCCTTTCCAGAGACTCACTCTGTCACCTAGGCTGGATTGAACTGGGCTGACCATGGCTCACTCCAACCCCTGGGCTCAAGCAACCCTCTTGTCTCTGCTTCCCCAAAGTAGCTGGGACTATAGGCCCAGCCACCATTGCCCAGCTAATTTTTCTATTTTTTGTCTCACTCTTGCTCAGGATGGTGTCAAACTCCTGGCCTCAAACTATCTTCCTATCTCAACCTCCCAGTGATAAAACTTATAAACCCTCATTTTTCTCTCCATTTTTTCTAATGGGTAGAAATTGAAAGTCAAAGCTTGCGATTACTTTTAT
Source organism: Perodicticus potto (assembly GCA_963574655.1). Lineage (NCBI taxonomy): Eukaryota > Metazoa > Chordata > Mammalia > Primates > Lorisidae > Perodicticus > Perodicticus potto. The sequence continues at coordinate 28,330 of CAUYRH010060858.1, forward strand.
AAGGAAAGTATCTTCAAGGGTAAATATCTCATTTGTGGATAAATTTTAAAACACTTAAATTTGATCTGTTGTAATTGCATATGTGATTTTGCATTCATATATCAATTTATTCATATCAAAAACATCCGTTACACTGTTCCTATATGTAATAATCATCCGAGGTACCAGCAATGCAAAGACAAAGGGTTTTCACCCTAAAGCATTACACAGGCTGTAGTCTGGGGTCTTGGTTCATGGCCCACAGAGCAAATGGAGCCCTCTGTGCTGAGGTGACAAGAGACTTTCTCCTGGATGACAGCAATTACATTGCCCAGCTGAGGATCCAGCTCCCAATGCTGAGTGAGCATCAGACACTCTGATCGCAGCTCTTCCTGGATACCAACATTTTTGTTTTTAGCAGATGTTTAATTTCTGTAACTGGAAAAATAGCCTCAAAATTGCTCCTGGACACTCATACATGAGTTAATCTACACGTTTACTACAACTTTTCCATTTCTCATCTGGCAACAGTCTGGGGGAAACGGAATACTAGGCAGCTACTGGGGGGCAGCACTGGTCACCTCGTGTCCCCAGGTCATCTGTGGGGTTGTCCCTGATGGGCAGAACTGGCCACCTCATGTGATCACAGTGTCCCCAGGTCATCTGTGGGGTTGTCCCTGATGGGCAGTACTGGCCACCTCAAGTGATCGCAGTGTCCCCTGGTCATCTGTGGGGTCATTCCTGGGGGGCAGCGCTGGTCACCTCATGTGATCACAGTGTCCTCTGCACCATCTATGGGGTTGTGCCTGCTGGGTAGTGTTGCCCACCTTGTGTGATCACCATGTTCTCTGGTCATCTGTGGGGTCATTCCTGGGGGGCAGCACTGCCCATCTCAAGTGATCACAGCATCCCCTGATTGGTCTGTGGGGTCATCCCTCCCATTGATGCATGGACCAGGGTGACTTTGCCTCCTTGCCTATCCACAGCACTTGGCATATATTTGGTATTTAATAAATATGGGTTCAATGCACAAATGTGTGCTTGGCCGACATGTACCAGTAAGCTGCTGATAAAATGGCGAGTGTGTAGGCAGTGTCAGCATCCCTGCTGGTGACTGAAACATCTGTTAAGGTACAAATGCCCCCAGGTAGTTCCAAGAGTCTGAGTGTTATCACTGGAAGACATGTCTTCACCATTAGTTAGGAAAAAAATTTCAGTTCTCTATTCTATGTCCCCCCACCAAATAAAAAGTCCACAGAGGAACCCAGGGAAGCAGGTGGGCAGGGTCAGACACTTTCCCCTGACCCCAGTCCTGGAGGAGAGTGGGTGGGGGGCTTTGCCTCCAAGTCCCCACTCCCTGGTGGCCATTGCTGTGTCAGCAGCACAGACACAGGTCCTTTAGGGAGGGACACTCATGGTTAGGGAAACCTCCCTCATGATTTTCCTTTCCTATGTAAAATTATCTTTAATGGCATCCTTACTTCAAAACATGATTAACTTTGTCCTTGGCATTCCTGAGTTTAGTGTACTTTCTCAGAGGACTGCGGCCCAAAGAGGACAAATCTAGAAACTGTGGAATTTTATTACTTTCACAATTCCCTAAGGGACAGGATAGAATCTTAAAGAATGTTTGCAATTGGCTTTATTGTAAAAACATTTGTTCATTTCTTTTACCACTTACATCCACTTAACTATAAATATATTATATTCTCAATCATTTCAAACGTAATTTTTTTTTTAAAGAAACACTGTTTTGTGCGATTCCTGAAGATTGCAGATTGCATAGCCTCACTTTTCTCTGATTCTCCAGTATAAATACAACTAAATGCCAGGGAAGTAACAGCATTACAGTCAGGGGAGGTTGGAGGGACAGGCTGAGAAGATCAGGGCCTGGGGTGACTCTGACCTTTGCCCCCTGCCATACAGAACTGGCCAAGGGCACAGACACAGCCATGGGAAACAAACCACAGAGAAACCCCGCTTTAGGAAAGGCAGCTGAACAGGGAGGTGGTAGGAGTGCCCGTCCCGGGTGCTAGCAGTTCCTGCTCTGCCTGGTGGGCCCGTGGGCTGGGTCAGTACCATCGGGAGGTGGCCTGACCTCCGCCAGTGGCACATGGTCCCTGAGAAAATGCGGTAAAGGCTATGTTAACCAGTTTGACTGAGGGGACCCCATCGGGGCCCAGTGGTCAAGAAGGACCAGGCTGACTGCCCTGACCATACCTCCTGCCCCCAGTGGCACCTGCCAGACCCAGGGACACTGGAGCAGTGTCAGAGAACGATATAGACAGAATCGCATGGGCAGAGCACAGATGGCAAACCACCACTGGAGCTACAGCCTGCAAGAGTGGGCAGAACAGACTTGCTGGCCCTAAGCAGGTGAGGAATGCCAAGGGAGAATATTTAGCAGGACCATACGAAAATACCAAGGCTCCTATGGACAGTCGTGTCTGGCCCGGAGCCAGCAGGCCCTGTGCAGAGAAGGCCTGATGTGGAGCAGAAACGACTCTAAAGCTGCCACTATGAAACTGCTTAGGTAATTGGTGGAACCACACCTATGGTGCATTTTACAAGGGGACATGTTAAATTTACTAAGTGTAGAATATAAAGTTTTAACACAATATCTAAGAAAATGCAGTGAAGGCTCTGTTAACCAGTTTAATGAAAATATTTCAAATTGTATATAAAACAGCACATTGTACCCCATGATTGAATTAATGTACACAGCTATGATTTAATAAAAAAAAAATTACCAGTTCCTATCACACAAATGAAATGGCAGAAAAGAATCAGAAGTTTAGAAAAATACTCCGATGGTAAGTATAGAACCAAAAACACAATCCTAGAAAGCCTTGCGGAGACCCAAGTTATTTTCTGAGACGGTCTCTCTCTGTTGCCCCAGCCAGCCAGAGGCCCTGTCTGGGAAGCGTGCCGTTAACTCACATTTTAGCAGCTGTGCAAAGTTCATATTTTCTTGTCACTGATATTGCAGATAATAAAAAGAGGGACCCAAAGTTGGTAATAGAAAAAAGAAGCAAATTAGTAAAGCAGAAGGTTTTATATCACTATTATTGAAAAATGTGTTTGTAAAAGAATTATTTTGGAGATAGTTTCCAGATAAATGAATTATAAACTCCAAATTTTGTCATGCTCTTCTCCCTGGTTTTTAACATCTGCCATCTTTTGTTAAATAATTTTTAATATTATATGCCTTTTACATGTTGTTTCTGGTGTGTGCCTTTTGTCAATATATCACTTAAAAATCATTAATTTGATCTTTTAATTTGTGATTTAAGAAAACACAGTATAATGAAAAGTTTAAACCAATGAAACTTAAACTATGTTTTATATATAGGGTAAATATGAATTTAAATTGCCCATTGGGTTTCTAAAACATTTCATTGATAATATTTCTTTCCTTTTTTTTTTTAATTATTGAGGATTCATTGAGGGTACAAAAAACCAGGTTACATTGATTGCATTTGTTAGGTAAAGTCCCTCTAACAATCGTGTTTTGTCCCCCAAAGGTGTGGTGCACACACCAAGACCCCACCCCCTCACTCCTTCCCTCTCTCTGCTCTTCCTTTCCCCACCCCTCCCTCATTCTTTCTCTCTCTGCTCTCCCCTTCCCCCACCCCCACTGTGTCATTAATTGTCCTCATATCAAAATTGAGTACATGGGATTCATGCTTCTCCATTCTTGAGATGCTTTACTAAGAATAATGTGTTCCACTTCCATCCAGGTTAATACAAAGGCTGTAAAATCTCCATTTTTTTAATGGCTGAATAGTATTCCATAGTATACATATACCACAGCTCGTTAATCCATTCCTGGGTTGGTGGGCATTTAGGCTGTTCCCACATTTTGGCGATTGTAAACTAAGCTGCAATAAACAGTCTAGTGCAAGTGTCCTTATGATAAAAGGATTTTTTTCCTTCTGGGTAGATGCCCAGTAATGGGATTGCAGGATCAAATGGAAGGTCTAGCCTGAGTTCTTTGAGGGTTCTCCATACTTCCTTCCAAAAAGGTTGTATTAGTTTGCAGTCCCACCAGCAGTGCAAAAGTGTTCCCTGCTCTCCACAACAACCTTTCCACTTTAATAGATTAGGGAGTAATGACTTTAGGGACATTATGTTTGGTTTTGAACGCTACAG
>CAUYRH010060859.1:0-15286 GCA_963574655.1 Perodicticus potto
CTTGAGATCCTGGGATAAAGCCCACTTGGTCATGGTGTATAATTTGTTTGATGTGTTGTTGGATTCTGTTTGTTAGTATCTTGTTAAATATTTTTGCATCAATATTCATTAGTGATATTTGTCTATAGTTTTCTTTTCTTGTTGGGTCTTTTCCTGGTTTGGGGATCAAGGTGATATTTACTTCATAGAATGTGTTGGGAAGTATTCCTTCTTTTCTGATGTTTTGGAAAAGGTTGAGTAATAGAGGTACTAGTTCCTCTTTAAAGATTTGGTAGAATTCTAATGTGAAGCCATTTAGTCTCAGACTCTTCTTTTTGGGGAGATTTCGTATAGTTGATTCTATTTCAGTACTTGATATAGGTCTGTTCAGTATTTCCAATTCTTTCTGATTAAGTCTAGGAAGTTGGTGTGCTTCCAAGTATTGGTCAATTTCTTTCAGATTTTCATATTTCTGCGAATTTTTTGTAGTATTCATTAAGGATTTTTTGAATTTCTGAGGTATGTTTTTACTTTGTCTTTGTTATTTCTGATTGATGATATTATGGACTTTCATTTTCTATTTTTAGTTAGGTTGGTCAAAGGTTTATCAATTTTGTTGAATTTTTCAAAAAAAAAACTTTTTGATTCATTGATCTTTTGAATAATTCTTTTGTTTTCTATTTCATTTAATTCTGCTCTAATTTTAGTTATTTCTTTTCTTCTACTGGGTTTGGGGTTGGAATGTTCTTCCTTTTCCAGTTGCTTAAGATGTCCCATTTGGTTATTGAATTCCTCTCTTTCTGTTCTCTTGAGGAAGGCTTGCAATGCTATAAATTTCCCTCTTAGGACTACCTTTGCAGTATCCCACAGGTTCTGATAATTCGTGAGTTGAGCTACCAGCAAACTTTGCCCACTTCCGAAACATGCCTAGACCTACATGGCTCTGCAGATTCTGCCTCTCATTTTTTGCAAGGCTTGTCCTGGAGAAGTGGGGCACTTGAATCCTGCCTCCTCTGCCCCACCCAAGCTGCCCTTGCTAGTGTCTGCTTATCATCTCACAACTTTCCCCCTCTCATCTCAGCTTTCTGTCCAATAACATTCACCCAACATGTGTGTTTAGCTTTCTATTTCCATGGGTGAGTTTTGTTTTTCTTACACTTGATGGAGGTGACTCTTCTCACCTGTCCCCTAATTGGAGAATGAGTGGTGGAAAGGGTACATAGGTACTTGTCTAGTGACCAAGTATATTTTCCTATTTTTTATTCTAGAAATATTTTTTAAAAAGAAGGAGTTACTAATTCTATATTCTATGTATGGGTAAATGTATATAGATTCCAAAGTGTTTTCACTAACAGAACCCTAATACCTTCTCTTGTTAACTCATAGTTCTCTCTGCTAGGAAATTCCCCATATGTAACTGATGTCTCCCATGTTGCAGACCAGATCTGTATATTTATGTTCTATTCTCAATGAAATGAGAGAACCACTTTTATCATCTTCTTTTGTACAACAACCTGACATTTAACTTGTATAAATTTCAGTTAACTTTTCACCTTATGTTTATAACTCATTTTTACAGATGTTATAATACATTTTGAAATTTCTTTATGTAGTGACACACCACAAAAATGTTGCTTCCCTCCTCTCTCTGTCACTCTAGTTTTACCACATGGGAGGTGTCAGAAGGCCATTCTTTTCAAGAGCTTGTCTGATCTTAGTGACAAAACATACGTCACCACCCCCACGTAAGTATCCTGACTCATGTCTCTTATTTCTTTCTGAGTCTCGGTCACAATCATTTCCTCTGTAAATCTCCTTCTCCAAAGCTAAATAAATGTTCAGGAATGATATCTACACTGATGTGAGGTTAGGTTTTTTTCAGCAGAAGTAATTTCTCAAGCCTCTATCCAACTATTCTTTATTCCAACTATTAAAATTCATAGCAGCAAACTTTGTGAACACTGGATCTATGTGGGTTGGAGGTAAATTTAGGCCTTAATGGAGGATATCACTTACAAGGCAAGATAATTTTGGGATGGTCTCTTTGCATTTGAATTTTAAAGCACTACAGCAGGAAGAAAGAAAGGTTGCCAGTGTAAATTTATGTGTGGATATGGCTTTTGAAAAGTATCTTTAGAATCAACATATGGATCACAGAGTTCCCATAATAATCTTGGATAATGAAAGATAGACTATTTTTATTTCAGTTTATTTTTAAAGATAAATTTATGCATTTAAATACCCACCAAAGCCAAAACTATATTTAGGAGAGAATACATGTATGATAATCCAAAAGCTTGAAGCCTATTACCTGCTGCCAATATTCGACTTTCTGAGAATATGGTATTAAATAGAATAATTATAAGTAGTAGCTGTGATGTGAAAAACTAATCATTTTATTCTAGTTGTGTATCATCTCTCAGATAAGATGATGATAATACTGAAAAGTTAATTTTGGCGCATATTAAGCACACAGAAAAATGTTACTACACATAGCAATAATGTTAAGAAAATTTATCTCTGGGCAATGTTAGCAATGTTCATGTGTTTCTCTTTAACTTATGTAATTCATATTCTCTCACATTCATTCCCCTGTAAGCACGTGTTAGCTTGAACTCCAAGGAACTTTCAATATCTTACCATTTTGGACAATGTCAAAGGATTCAACCTAGTATTATTTAAAATATCAACAGCTATAATAATTATAATTATATTCAACTATAATTAGCTGATAAAGAAATAATAAAATAAAATGTAATGTCTTACATGAAATAGACATTTATTTTTCCTTTATCTAATGGTTCAGAGGTAGGCAGTCTGGGATTGAAATGGTAGTTCAGTTCCATGAAATCCTTTCAAACTGGGTTCGGTATGGAGTGTTCCTTGGCTGAGTGGCAAGAGTGCCAAACTGGCAGCTTACGAGCCAACCATTATGTATCATGTCCTAGTTTCAGATAAGACAATAGAGCTAGATACAATAAAGGAAGGGGTAGAGGTTACTCAGTCTCGCAAATGAGATTTATCCATACGTGTTGCCACTCGATGTTCCCACTTCTGTTCTGTTGACCAGAGCTTAGGAACATGTCCAAATCTAGATAGGGGAAGACAGAAAAGTATAAACTTTATATTCTCAATGATCAAGTGTTCCATTAAAAACTGGGGGTTCTTGACGATTGAAGAAGGGAAAAATGGTTATTAGAAGATTAATTGACACTTCCTTGCTGCCTTCCATAAGGTTATAACTTATCTTATTGTTCTATAGTTCAAGTTTTGTTCCTGTTTTCCAAGTATTTCTCCTCCATGAAGGGATATCATCTATTACTAATAAAAATCAATAGTATAACCAGAGGGGCAGCATGAGGGAATATGGGGTGATGGTAGAACTGTTCTGCTTTAGGGATGATGAAACATATTGAATATATGACCATGAGCAAACCCATAGAGCTGTGCACCACAAAGAGAGAATTCTACTGTTTATAAATAAAAAGATATTAATCAAGATGTGAAGGGGGCTCAAGTTGGAAGGCAGACTCTGACATTATGCTACAATGTATATCATTTGCACTATCTAAATGTGATAAAAAAATTTAGATTTCAACAAAAAATGTGCAAGATGAGCAAAGTGTTCAAAATTCATTTAGGAGATATTTGAGCTTAAATATTGAAAGTCTCTGGGTCTAGCCTTCATATGAAAGCTATAAATTAGCTTCATAGTAGGGCTGAGTACATTCGATACTTTTTTCCCCCATTCTTGAGATACTTTGCTAAGAAGAATATGTTCCAGCTCCATCCATGTAAACACAAAAGAGGTAAAGTCTCCATCTTTATTTAAGGCTGCATAATATTCCATGGTATACATGTACCACAATTTATTAATCCATTGGTGGGTCGATGGGCACTTGGGCTTCTTCCATGACCCAGCAATTATGAATTGGGCTGCAATAAACATCCTGTTACAGATATATTTGTTATAATGTGGAAGGCTATAACCCAATTATAGCACAAGAATATGGGGAAAGGGGCACAGGAGGGGAGGGGGGTGGGGAAGATGGGTGGAGGGAGGGTAATTGGTGGGATCACACCTACGGTGCATCTTAGAAGGATACAGATGAAACTTACTAAATGCAGAATACAAATGTCTTCACACAAGAACTAAGAAAATGCCATGAAGGCTATGTTAAACAGTTTGATTAAAATATTTCAGATTGTATATGAAACCAGCACATTGTACCCCACGATTGCTCTAATGTACACAGCTATGATTTAATAATAATAAAAAAAAAATCTCTGGGTCTAAGTGACTTGTCTTAAGCGATTTTAGCTCACCATGTCCATTATTTTTTTACTTTGTTTGTTTATTTGCATTGCTTGGGGTTGCTGTTAGAGAGTATTTGAAGGGTAAATGCAATCCTAACCATGTCTGGCCCCCACTATTGTGCCAGGTCAGTGAAATGCAGGAGTGAAACTGTAAGAGATAAAAATAATGCAGTGTAAGTGTCTTGACTAATGGTGACCACCCCTAGGCTTCAGTGTCCAGAGAACAGTAGAACTGGGATGCAAAGACTTTTATTGCTACTCAAGGCTTTGGGGGCCCTAAGTTCTGATTTGTCCAGAAGAGCCAGAATTTTGTAAAATTATATGAATTCTCCCAGTTTTAGGTGTTGGGAAATAAAACATTTTTAAATACCATACAGGCTAAACAAGTGCATCTGCTCATCTTGGCTTCTTTTTCTTATCTAATTTGTGTCCTTCTTTACTGTTCCTCTCTCTTCTCCTTCCTTAGGTAGTGAATATAGAAACTGAAGTGTAGATATTTTTAATATTATGTCATAATTTTACATGATCATTGTTCTTACTTTCAAGTGCAATTCCAAGTGGTGAAATCAATTTTAAAACCCATGCAAATGTGGTTGAATTTTACAAGTAAAAAATCTATTAATTTCATGCATCAAATAAAAAATTCACCATTCCTTTAATAATAATCAATTGAATATTTTTTATGTGTGAAATGCCATTCTGTGTACAATTATATAAACTAAATAGTTTAATTCTCAAAACAAGTAGGCACTATTATTAACTGATTCTATGAATGAGGAACCTGAGGCTTCATGAGATTAAGTTACTCACTAAGGTCACAGAGCTGTCTGTCTTGAGAACCACGTTCTTAAAGATGACAAAAAATAAGGCAATAGCCCTACCAGACAGAGCTGCAAAAAAAAAAAAAAAAAAAAAAGTGGTAAGCTTGCAAATTTATTTTCTGGATTTTTATTTATCAAACCTGGCAACTCTACTGCACTGGTGATCCTTTTCTGGCTTGAATTCATTTGGCAAAACGTAGATAATTGAAGAGAACTTTCCCTAGATTAGAACAAGAAAAATTATTTTTATTATGTACATATATATATTTTTTGGTGGAGATATATAGATGCTTTCTTCTTTCATATCAGAATATCATGGGAGTACAAGTTTTAGTTACTGCTTTGGTGCAGTTTGAGTTAAAGCTGTAAGTGTGCCCATCACCCAGATTGCATGCCTTGGACCCATTAGGTGTGAATGTTTCTCTTCTGGCTCTTCCCATCCGCTTGCTTTCCATTCAGCTTTATTACCAAAAGTACACACTGGTGTTGACTGGTTAGTTCCAATCAATTTAATAACAAATCCATGTGATTTTTGGTTTTTCATTCTTGAGATACCTTTAGAAGAATGGTCTCCAGTTCCATCTAGATTGTTGCAAAGGATATTAGTTCACCAGTGCTTTTTATGGCTGAGTGGTGCTCCACAGTACACATATACCACATTTAAGTAATCCACCCATATATTAATGGGCACTTGGGTTGATTCCACATCTTTGTGACTATGAATTGTCCTGCAATAAATATTCGTGTACCTGCCTTTTTGACAAAAGGACTTTTTTGTTGCCTTTGAGTAAATAGCCAGTAGAGATATTGGTGAATCAAATGTTAGGTCTACTTTTAGTTCTTCTAGGTATCACCATATAACCTTCCACAGAGGTTGTACTAGTTTGCAGTCCCACCAACAGTGAGTCAGAGTTTCTTCCTCTCCACAGCAGTGCCAGCACCTGTTGTTTTGGGACTTTATGATAAAAACTATCGTCAGTGGAGTTAGATGATATCTCATTATGGTTTTGATTTGCATTTCCCTGAGAGTAAAAGACATGGACTATTTTTTCAGGTTTATTGGTCATTAGTCTATGCATATATTTAATAAACTTTCTTTGCCCTCTTTCCTGTACCATTTCACTCTCAAAAGTTTTAAAGTGCAGCAGAACAAAACCAAATAGAACAGGTTTAATTCATTAATGGTGCTTTAATTTTGCTTCTGTCCTGAGCTTATCTATAATAATGATTTACATAATTATCATGATTATAGAAAGACGGTCACATTCTGATCACCTTACAAAGCCTTGTTAGGGCAGCAAAAGAAGGTACTTTGCTTCCTAATCTAGAGTCTCTAATGTCCTCTGTTAAGTGTCTTATGTTTTTGAATAAATGTAGGAAATTTATGTGCTAATCCCATTAATTAAGCAGCCAGGAAAGCAAACTCTTTAGGAGGATTCATTGTCAGGAGGGGCTCAGGGATTTGTTTCATTTATGTAGAATGTATATCTTGTTCTTGACAAGGCACCAAGGAAACAAGCCTGGGCTCCAAGGTCAGGGGGAGGGAGTGACAGAATGTATCAGAGTGTAGTGGGAGGAAGTTGCCCTTATCAAGTTAGGAAAAGTTCTTGCAGTACGCAGAGCCTTCTCCAGTCCCCTCAATACACGCCACGGGGCAGCTGGTTGAGCTGGGCTGTGCTGGGCTGTGCTGTGCTGGCCAGGCTGGTTTGGATTCCCAGATCTTTGCTTTTTATCATGCTAATTTTACTTGCCATGTCATCTTTCTAATTTTTATCTCCCTGCTCCCCCCCATCTGCATTTTTTTCTTTGGAACTGATCTCTTGTTCACTAAATGCCTCTCTAGGAGATTTCCCTGCAGTTATTGTAGGCGACAGTGATTGGGAAAGGAGGATGGGCAGGGGATTTCACAAGTTAGTCATCCAACCAGATTCTGTAATATTTTTATCTTTAGCATATTTTATTCTGGCTACAGTATTTGGAAGCAAATCTCTCTATTTTTAAATTTTAGGCTCAATTTTGATATGAGCCTAAGTAGTTTCCCCCTTGTTAAGTCTCATAAACGTAACAAAAGCATTTTCTCTCGGATTTAAAAGCCAAAATGATTGGCCAAAGGGCCAATTTCAGGCAAAATTCATAACCTAGAAAAGTGACTAAGACTCCCTTCACCATCTCTTTGTATTTTCTCATTCTGTTGACACTTCTCTGACCACAAAATAGCCCAGTCTGATATCCTAACATTGCATTCTGTTTTTCTACCAAGGCACAAATATTCACCTTTTTCTCCTACCCACTGATTCATCTTTTCATTCAACTATTAGTTTATATTGACAGTAATTATCAAATGTCTACCATGTACTATATTTACTATATTATTTTAGGTGATAAAGTACAGCAGCAAATAAAGCAAGGTACATAGCTCTGTGTATGTGTATGTGTGTGGGTGTATGTGTGATGGGAGATAATGTACAAGCATGTAATGACAACTGATGAGTACATATGTACATGTATGTAATGGCAACAGATGAGTATGTAATGTACATGTATGTAATGACAACAGATGAGTTTGTGATATACATGTATGTAATGACAATGGATGAGCATATAATGTACATGTATGTAAAAACAGGTAAAGGCAGCTAGCAATAAATGCCATTAGGAAAAGTCATTCAAGGGAAGAAGTGGGAATCTGTATTATAGTGGAAAGGAAAGACCTTTTTAATGAAATGATAGTTGAGCAGCAACCTGATGAAGCAAAGAAGCAAGCCAATCAAATACTTAGAAGGGGAGTGTTCTGGGCAGAGGGAAGAGCTAAGGATAGACCTTGAGGTTGGAACAGCAGACAGACAGTGTGGGAGCAGATGAAGGCCAAGTGGTCACCGGGGGCCGGATCATGTAGGGCCTCATAAGAACTTAGAGATTCTGTTCCGTGTGGTGATATTGATTGTGAAATAGCATTCAACCATCTTCCCACAGACAGTAGAATGGTGGTTTCCAGAGGTTGGAGGAGATGGGGAGTGTGGGGCAGAAAATGGGGAGATATTGATCAAAGGGTATAAAGTTTCAGTTAGATGGGATAAATAAGTCCTAGAGACCTATTGCTCTATTGCACAATATGGTGACTATAATTCATAACAATGTCTTGTATGCTTTAAAACTATTGAGAGACAACTAAAATGTTTTCATCACAAAAATAATAAATATATGAGGTGATGGATAGGTTAAATAGCTTGATTAAATTATTTTACAAAGTGTGTGTATATATGTATATATATATAGAAACATTTTGAACACCTTGTAAATATATAATTTAAGAAAGAAACAATATGTAAGATAATTTCCTTTTCCTACTATTCTCATTGAAAACTAAAAGTTGTTGTATAAAAAGAAAAAAGAAATACAGTATGAGACACTCTGGTCTACAGAGTTTCTCACACTAAAAAAAAAAAATCACTTCCCAAACCCACCACATTTTCCATGCTATTTCTTCTACCCTCTAATGCTTTCCTTCACCTCATCTTCTTGCCTTCATGCATGTATTTTGTGTATCCAGTATGCTCTAATTCTTTATTAAAAGACTATCCCCTTCAATTGTGAAGTTGCAGATGAGGCCATAATGTCCTCACTCTTTATCCATAAGAACAATGAAGATAGCCTCCCCCAACCCCCTGCCAATCAAACTGCTGAAAGCGGGGAATAAATGTTCATGTGTTTCACCTTCCTACTTCACAGAGAAGTAAAGTTACACATTAGAAAATCCCATTGACTCTGAAGATCAGCTCAATGGCAAATCACATGAACTTGGTTTTTATTTATTTTTCTAGTAAACATAATTGAAAAGCTAGCCAGAGTCAAGTGCCCGTTTCATTATGCATTACTCCCTAAAAAAAATCTTTTTTGTTCTTGAAACTATGTACAATTTTTCTCTTGGGTATTTTTTGTGTGCATTCAGCCAGAGATAGTAAGATACAAGCCTGTTTCAGTGATAACATGTTTTAAAAATATGTAAGTTTGCAAGTCCTGTCTGCTAACACTGAGACACAATCTCTCTTTTCCACACTCTGTTTCCAGAAAGACTGAAATCACGTTCCTGGACTCTTGAGGAGGTTCTGAAGCCAAAGTAGATTGCAGGAGTCAAGGAGGCACTTTGGTTTCTGGCTCTGGAAGTGTTGAGAAATCTTAGGTTCTGCTGTGTGGTGTCCTTGGTTCCAGCAGCCCCAGGGCAGCTGCTGCACAGCGTTGGCATGAGGGTCTCCGGTAAGGGCAGCAGGGGCAGCTTCTTCTTAGCAGCAGGGGCTGAATGTCTCCAGAAGGATCAGTCAGGAGTGTAGGCTCATGAATTTCCCCCAGCTGTGGTAACAGTGTTCTGGGTTTTGGGTAACACCCTACCTCTCTTTTGCTCAGACAGCTTTTGTAACACATTTCTTACCAATTCCCTGTGTTAAATCCCTTTGTTAGAAATATATGCCACAGTTTATGTTTTCCTCATTGGCTGCTGACTGATAAGAAGAAGAGCAGCCTGAATTACTGTGTTTACAATGAGTCACCAAAACCTAGCCTGGAAGTCACCTTCTTTGCCTGCCTTTTGTTTCTAAGTACATGTTTCTGTCCTATACCATTCCAGATAGATAGGCATTTGCAAACCAGGCAACATTCTTGCAATTTACAGATTTTTTTTTTTTTTTTTTACTTAGTCACAGAAAATCCGATGTGTCTCATATTCCTTGACAAGAACCACTTCTTCCACATCTCCCGGCCTTTTGCCTGGGGTTTTGGTGTGCCTGCACCACCCTTCACCTTTTCCTTCTGTTCCATCTTGCTCGCTCTGCCTTTCCTTCACAGGCTTAATCTCTAATAAACAACCATAACCCCAGACTCTTACCTCTGTCCTGTTTCTGGAGAAACTGACCTGCAATAGATCCCTTGAATTAAATTTCTTGACATAGGTCTTTCACGATCTTGTTAATTACTTAAATTTGAGTCCCAGGCCCAAATGTGGGCCAGTCGACAGCTAGAAATCCCAAGACTATTATTGTTACATTTTGTCCTCACTCAGAGCCATGGTGGACACAGAAAGGTTCTATTTTAAGTTCTTTTTACAGTAATGCCTCAGGTAGGCAGATTTTCCTCAAGCATACACTTTCCCTGACAGCGTGACCTCTCCGTGGGGCCCTCGAGTTGCTTTCCCTTTCTCTCCACTACACAGGGTCCCAAAGCCCAGGGCTCCGGCTTCCACGGACGGACGCTGAATCCCCCACCCCATCCGGCTGAATTTAATCTGAAGAATTTCAAGTGGCCTAACGTGAAAATGCTCCTCTCTTCCGAGGATTTACCTTTGGTTCTACTGGGAGCCTAGAGGAGCTGGCAATCAGGAGCACTTCAAACTCGACTTTCAGGTCGACATATCAAGCGCCTAGGCCTCGGGGGCGGCGTGGGGCACCACAGCGCCCACCGCCATATCCATTCCTCCCAGAGCTTGCCCCTCCTCGGCGCCACTCCAGAGGGCGTCTGTTTTGGGTTGCTTTCCCTTTTTCAATAGTTCGTTTTCCCCTCCTTTCTTTTTGTGTGTTTATTTACTTATTTATTTTCTATATCTATATCTATATCTATATCTATATCTATCTATCTGTCATCTATCTATCTATCCATCCATCCATCCATCCATACACCCTCCCTGGAAATGTGAGTTCCATGAGTGTGAGCTTGTGGTTATGAATTCTCAGGAGGAAGTTCTATCTGACACCTAGTGCTGCCCAAGGTTGAGACGTATAAACTTCCTTGCCTGCACTCTCTAGTGTTCACATTTGCTTGATTTTTAATTTTTTTTATTAAGTCATTTGTGCATAGATCATGAATACATTTATGCCATTATGGGATTCAATGTGTTGATTATTTGTACAAATTTGAGTGCTTACATCCTGCTAATCAACACAGTCTTCACCTCATTTACCCGATTACAGCGTTAAGACATTTGTGTTCTATACCTGATAGATGCAACTTGTCCTTGTATCACGCTCCATAGGTGTGGCCCCCCTATTTCCCTCTTGTCCCTGTATCACGCTCCATAGGTGTGGCCTCCTATTTCCCTCTATCAACCCGCACTCCTCCATTTCTCTCTCCCTCCCCTTCCCTCCTTCATCTTAGGCTATAGTTGTGTTTCATTTTTCATATGCAAGTGTGAGTGATTATAAATTGGTTTTACAGTAGTACTGAGTACATTGGATATTTTTTTCATTCCTGAGATACTTTACTAAGAAGAATATTTTCCAGTTCCATCCATGTAAACATAAAAGAGGTAAAGTCTCCATTTTTTTAATGCTGCATAGTATTCCATGGTATATATATACCACAATTTATTGATCCAGTCAAGGGTCGATAGGCACTTGGGCTTCTTCCATGACTTGGCAATTATGAATTGAGCTGCACTGAACAATCTGGTGCAAATATCTTCCTTGCCAAATGATACCACCTAGCTCCAATAAGAGTAGCTCACATCACAAAATCCCAAAACTACAGATGTTAGCGTGGATGTGGAGAAAAGGGAACACTTCTGCACTGCCGGTGGGAATGCAAGCTGGTACGTTCCTTTTGGAAGGAAGTTTGGAGAACAATCAGGGATCTAAATGTAGACCTGCCATTTGATCCTGCAATTCCTCTTCTAGGTGTATATCCAAAGGACCAAACATCATTTGGCAATAAAGATATTTGTAAAGATTGATTTTTAATTTTATGTTAAGGGTGTTGACTTTTGGAAACATGTTCATCTAGGTCTTGATGCAACTTTCCACATGAGCCAGGTCTTGAATTTGTCTTCTAACATCATCGTGGTTCATTCAACCCAAGTCTGCAGAGAAATTGCCAGCTTCTGGGTGTGCTCAGCTTTCTAGTTTGTGCTTTTTTGTGTAGGTTTGGGCCTCTGGATTTCCTTTATTTTTTTAATAAGCAAAGCTTTGTATTAAAGGGATATTTCTCATTTTTCCTAGCATTTTTAGTTGTTTTGAACTGGAGGGTTTTCTCCTTCTTTGGGATATCCAGTCTTCCTTAATATGGGGAATAGAGATAAATGTCTTAATTTGGATCTAATTTGGACTGAGACGTGAGCTCTAAAAAGAAGGCATTAAAGGAAAAACATTCTAACAAGTGCTGATAGACAGATAAAAATGTATTGACTTTAATGCCAACTTTGGTACTGGAGCAGTGTGAGGCTGGTCAGCTGTGCCCTGGGGCTGGTCAGCTATGCCCTGAGGCTGGTCAGCTGTACCCTGGGGCTGGTCAGCTGTGCCTTGGGGTTGATCAGCTATGCCATGGGGCTGGTCAGTAATGCCATGAGAATGGTCAACTATGTCATGGGTCTGGTCGGCTATGTCATGGATCTGGTCAGCTATGCCATGGGGCTGGTCGCCTATGCCTAGATCCAAAAGCATCGTTATGTAAACAAAATTCTGAGGGAAAAAATATGAATTTTCCTAGGGAGAGAAAAGATAATCACTGAACATTAGGTGTGGCCCATCCTCAGGGGCCTCTGCTCTGACCACCTGTGGCATCATCACCCTGACATGATGAGTGAGGAAAGGTAAATGACAGTAGAGGAAAGCCAGGGAGCAAAGCTTTTTAGTTCTCTCAGATGACTAAGCTATATCTCAGAGAGAGGCTAGATGGGCAGCCCACAATCGCAAACGATCGTGGTGTTAGTTTGTGGCTGCTTTACTCTTAACAAGAAAACCTAGGAATGAAACAAGTTAAATCCAACCAGCTTTTCTTTTTCGGTTTCATTTTTTTAAAAAAGCAGTAGACCCAATGGATTTCAAATAGAAAATATTAACTTGAAAGGTTTAATGAAAGTTAAAGGCATACAAATAGCACAATAGTTGGGGTGAAGTGTTAGTGTGTGCAAAACTTGAGTACTTTATTTTAAATTCATTGTAAAGACTTATATAACCTTCGAACAGCAGCATTGCAGCAGGTGGATAAGAATGACCAACATTTCTTATATTTTGCAAACATTCTTTCTCCTAGGACTCCATTCTGGGTGAACTCTGGTTTAACTGATGAGAACTGATCTTGGCTCTGCTCTTCTGTCACTTTTCCCAGTGATAGTCTGCTCCTCACTCTTCTTCCCATATGTCTCAGCACATGCTGTAAGAGAGTTGATGTGATATCTTGCCGAAAGTGAAAATCCGAAGTATGTTCTGAAAAAAGCAACAGCAACCACACTTTGGGCATAAGCAAAGGTGACAGATGTTGCCAGGAGGAGGACCATATTTTTCATCGCTACAGGGCCCCTTTCTCTGGGGCCAACATTATGCTCCCTCCCAACGCACCATGTGTCAGTGGCTCCAAATCCTCCCTCTGCGACAGAAGAACAGAAGCACTGATTCTCAAGCCTGCAACTACCCTGGCTGTAACTGCTCTTGTTATGGTACACTCAGTACCATTTACAATGTTTTTCTTCCCGGTGAGTAAGAGCTTTCACACTCATGTAGAGGTTCTGCTCTGTGCTGCTTCCAGAGTCTCATGTTTATATGCCAAGTCCCTAATCTCCCACTCTGAGATCACAGGGCTGAACAGGGAACATAACTGTGCAATGCAGGTCCGCACACAAGACCCTCTTGATCAAATTGTTGCTGCCAGTAGTGAGGCTCACCAAGTGAAAGAAAGTCCTCCAGGCTTTCCAAGAAATGCAGTCAGCTGTGAATTCTGGGACTTATATAATAGACCTGCTCCCCTGAGCCTTGGATCCCTTTCTATCCCCACCCAATGCAATTCTAAGATTGCTATTCTTTTAATGGGCGTTAACAATTTTCTAAGCTCCTCTGAGTCTTCTCAGCTGTTCATCAGGTTCCTGCCAGAGCATGTGATTCTGTCTCCCAGGAGTGCCTCAGCACTGATAAACTCTGCTTTATCCAGCCTTAGGGTGCATCATTTTGCACCCCAGCATCACGCCTACACACAGTTTCCTGGTTCCAGAGGATGCAGCTAGGGACTGTACCTTTCTATGGCATAATGTAAGTGAGGGAAATAGTAAGAGCAGAGGAAGGGCTGGCTATGGCACAGCATGTACCAGCAGGACCCAATGGGGAATGTAAATTGCACCATCCTGTCCCACCTTGAGATGAGGAGGTGGAGCTTTTCCTATCCAATCAATCACTGACCATTGTCAGTGAGGTAGACAGGGGCAAGAGAGCTTCAGTCACCCAGAGAACTCCTTCAGAGAGGGCTGGTCTTGCAAACTGTAGGCCGATGTACCTCACAACAAAGGTTTAGGAGCATCAACCAAACCACTAGAAGATAGCAGGGATCAGAGTGGGCCACCAAGACAGTCTGTTGCACCATTTATACAAATGCTTCTTCTGGTATGTTAATGCTCGGCTAAAATTAAAATTGCTGAATCTTCACTAATATTTTAATCAGAATGCATTTCTGCCTTCTCTCCATGTTTATAACATGTTACTTCCACCCCCATTTTAAGTTGATTTAAAGATTGAGTAACAGTTAATTGTTTCTATAGGTCTATCCCACCCTAACTGTAATTCCTTGGGAGCAGTTAATCATTCTCCATTATGACCTCACAATGGGTGTTATATGTAGCATGTGACAAATTTTTAAAATGTGATCACCTGCGGCAGAATTGGCAGGAGAAATCCTATGGCAAATCATTTTGTAAAGAAAGCATTCTGAATTTATCTTTAAGGTAAATCTGAATCTCCATAATTTGTGTTTGTTCAGTGTCTGCAAACCCAGCAAAGGTTCTTGTTATAAAATGGTTGCATACGGGCTCAGTGCCTGTAGCTCAGCAGCTAGGGCACCAGCCACATACACAGAGGCTGGCGGGTTCAAACCCGGCCCAGGCCTGCCAAACAATGACAACTACAACAAGAAAAAGAAAATAGCCAGGTGTTGTGGCGAGTGCCTGTAGTCTCAGCTACTTGGGAGACTAAGGCAAGAGAATTGTTTAAGCCCAAGAGTTTGAAGTTGTGATCTATGACATCACAGCTCTCTACTGAGGGTGACACAGTGAGACTCAGTCTTACAAAAAAAAAGGTTGCATATGTGTGTAACCTGAACAAACTCAAAGTTTGTGTCCAAAGGGTGTGCTTTGTTTCTGAGAGACAGTCAATAATGTCCTTGGGAAAGCTGTGCTCAGGTTCCAGAGGAACTCCTTGAAGAGAGAT
>CAUYRH010060860.1:0-35555 GCA_963574655.1 Perodicticus potto
TAATATGTTTGAGTTCTCTGTGGATTCTGAGTCTTGGAATACTTTGTTAGAGATGGAGGGATAAAGAAGCAGAGGGAGCACTTCGTTTTTCTGTTTGTTTTTTGAGACCGAGTCTCACCCTGTTGCCCTGGGTAGAGTGCCTTGGTGTCATAGCTCATACCAACCTGAAACTCTTGGGCTTGAGAGCAGTCCTTTTGCCTTAGCCTCCTGAATAGCTGGGACTACAGATGTGTGCCACTATACCGGAGTAGTGGTACTTTGGATATTTTGGAATTTCCCCATCATAATAGGCACCATAGTAGATTTACCACCTGTGTTCACATTTTTTCATGTTTTTATTGTTATCTTTTAAATCAACCTCTTAGTTGCTGCTGAAACCAAATGACTCCAGGTCCTTGCTTTATCTTCTCCCTAGTTTATCTCACTTCTTGTTGCGTTGATTTGAAGCAGTGGCCCTTCCATGGCTTGTGCCCTAAATGTCATTGTGTTTGGTGGCTTTCTGTCGCCTTCATTAGTTCATATTGATTCATTTGCTTGCCAGATACTCTCCCTTGGAGTGACACTCCTCTCTCTGTCCTCGTGGCTTTACTTTCTGAGTCACAGGACTATTTGTTGTTAGGGCAGGTGTTCTTATCAGTCACACAGTGTTATCCTGTCACTTGACTACTCTGGGTAAATGTTTACAAGGGATATTCTGTATCTTTATTTAGAAGACTAACAGGTTTCCTAGATGTTAGAATTTGGGGCAGTGAAATAGTTTTACTTTTTCTTCCTGGGTCTTTTAAAATTATAGCTATTAGGTTATTTCTAAGTCAAAGGCAACTTGCTAGAGTTTGGGGGAAAAAGATTAGTAAGAAATGAGTTACTGACATTTCAGTAATTCATTGTCTCCTACAGTTTTTCCTCCTGTCTCCAACCTTATCTTTTCCACACATTCCTTGCTTCTGTATTGGTTTCTTGCAATCAGAAGGTGAGAAAGAGCTAAGCATGATGCTTCTTCAGTAGAATAATGCTGTTATTCCCTTCTTAGTACTTGAAATGCTTCCTCCTGCTATATTGGACTTAATTCTGCCAGCCACTATTTCTCAGGTTCCTTTCTTGTGTCTTGAGACAGACATACTTATTAAATTTTTCATCCGTAACTCTATTTCTATACAGTATGTGTATTTTACTGAGTTTTGTGTGGGTATGTTTTCAGATTCTTAGGGGTGGGCTGAGCTATCTGTTCTGCTGGGCAGTGCCTTGTGCTACAGCAGGGGCTTCTTTATACATTATGTCACCTGTTGAATAGATACTGTAAAGTTACTCTTGCTGTAAGTGCTATTTTTTCCTTTTCTATCCTAAGAACAATTAAATTATTCACAGCTTTATATTCAAGAGCTTTATGTTTCTTTGCCCTTTCCTTCACATATGTGTGATAATGAAGTATAAAAAATGAATATTGCATATCAAGGGAAATCTTGGGGGATTTGGTAGATTCACCCCAAGAGGAGAGCTATTCATATTCTGCCTTAAATATATATAGGTCTGTGCTGTCCACTGTAGTAGCCAAGAGCCACATGAGTCTGTCGAGCATTTGAAATGTGATGAGTCCAAATTGAGATGAGCTGTTAATATAACAATGGATTTCAAAGGTCTAGTATAAAAAAGAATGGGAAATATTAATAATTTAGAAATATTTTAGGTGTATTGGGCTAAATAAACTATATTGAAATTAATTCCATCTGTTCTTTTTATTTATTTATTTACTTTTTTGAGACAGATTCTCACTATGTCGCCCTCGGTAGAGTATTGTGTCGGCACAGCTCACAGCAATTCAAACTCCTGGGCTCAAGCGATTCTCTTGCCTCAGCCTTCCGAGTAGCTGGGACTATAGGCAACTGCCACAATGCCTGGCTATTTTTATTTTGCAGTCGTCATTGTTATTTAGCAGGCCTGGGTCGGGCTCGAACCTGCCAGCTTTGGTATATGTGGCTGGCACCCTACTCACTGAGCTATGGGTGCTGAGCCTCTTTCTAAATTTTTTAAAACATTGATACTAGAAAATTCAAAATTATGTTTCTGTTGAACACTTCTATTCTAGAAAGTATAATAGTATCAACAAATGTAATTATCTAATTACAGCTCTTTTTTTTATTTGTTGAGGATTCATTGAGGGTATAAGAAACTAGGTTATACTGATTGCATTTGTTAGGTAAATTACGTCCCTCTTTAATTACAGTTCTTAAATAGCACTCATTGGAGGCAGTAGTTCAATAGTTTGCCTACAGCTTCGTTGGTCTACTTTTTCTAATTTTCTAATTTTCTAATTTTTTTAATTAAAAAAAATTTTTTTTGAGACATAGTCTCATGTCACCTCAGTAGAGGGCTATGGTGTCACAGCTCACAGCAACCTCAAACTCTTGGGGTTAAGTGATTCTTTTGCCTAAGCCTCCCAAGTAGCTGGGACTATAGGTGCCCACCACAATGCCCAGCTATTTTTTTTTTTTTTTTGTAGAGACAGTTTCACTTTATTGCCCTTGGTGGAGTGCCGTGACGTCACACAGCTCATAGCAACCTCCATCTCTTGGGCTTAGGTGATTCTCTTGCCTCAGCCTCCCAAGTAGCTGGGACTACAGGCGCCCGCTGCAACGCCTGGCTATTTTTCTGTTTTGCAGATCAGCTGAGGCTGGGTTTGAACCCACCCACCTCGGTATATGGGGCCGGAGCCCTATTCGATGAGCCACAGGCGCCGCCCCCAGCTATTTTTTTGTTGTCATTGTTGTTTGGCAGGCCTGGGCTGGGTTCAAATCCACTTATGTGGCTGGAGAACTAGCCACTGACCACAGGCACTGAGCCTTTACTGGCCTACATTTTAAAAGAGGCTGCAGGGTTGGAAAACCCTCTGATGCTGTCACTGTCTTCATCAAATACTTAGAGGGTGATACATAGTTATTTGATGCTTTTGTTTGAAAACGCGGTATTTTGCATCATTTAATGGGTCTTTGTTTTGATTTTGAGTCAATTCAGAACTTTTTTTTTTTTGAGACAGAGCCTTAAACTGTCACCCTGGGTAGAGTGCTGTGGCATCACAGCTCACAGTAACCTCCAAATCCTGGGCTCAAGCGAGTCTCCTGCCTCTGCCTCCCAAGTAGCTGTTACCACAGGCGCCCGCCACAACGCCCGGCCATTTTTTGGTTGCAGCCATCATTGTTTGGCGGGCTGGGCTGGATTCGAACCTGCCAACTTAGGTGTACGTGGCTGGCGCCTTAGCCTGTTGAGCCACAGGCGCCGAGCCAATTCAGAACTTTTTTGAATTCTTTTTTTTTGTAGAGACAGAGTCTCACTTTATCACCCTTGGTAGAGTGCCGTGGCGTCACACAGCTCACAGCAACCTCCAGCTCCTGGGCTTAGGTGTTTCTCTTGGCTTAGCCTCCCAAGTAGCTGGGACTATAGGCACCTGCTACAACGCCCGGCTATTTTTTTTGTTGCAGTTTGGCCGGGGCCGGGTTTGAACCCACTACCTCTGTATA
Organism: Perodicticus potto; assembly: GCA_963574655.1. Lineage (NCBI taxonomy): Eukaryota > Metazoa > Chordata > Mammalia > Primates > Lorisidae > Perodicticus > Perodicticus potto. The sequence continues at coordinate 3,513 of CAUYRH010060860.1, forward strand.
TGGGGCTGGCGCCCTACCCACTGAGCTACAGGCGCCTCCCCTTTTTTTGAATTCTTTTTATGTATCCAATACTTGTTTAGGTCTTTGGATACAAAGACAAATCAAATTTCATCTCTAACCATAAAGAACTTAGTCATAGTGTGATACACAAATAAGACAGGTGTGTGTGTGTGAGATTCATCATTTAGTAACAGAAGACTGCCCAGTAGCTGGAGTAGTCTAGAGAAGGAAGAAATAGGTCCAGAAGGGTAGTAAGTAGAGACTGCTGATGTGTCTCTCTATTGTTGTAGTCATTTCCTATGTTCCTTGAAGTCCTTAAATGTGAGAATGTGCTATGAGTAGCAGTGCAGTAAGGAGCTTGGATATCTAAACACCCTGAATGTGGAAAATGAAGTCTGACTCCTTATTTTCCAACATTCAATTCATCTCGGAAATTAAGCTTTTAAGTTGGCCCTGACCAAGTCATCAAGCTTTTTTTTTTTTTTTTTTTTTTTAGAGACAGAGTCTCATTTTTTCACTATCAGTAGACGGCTGTGGCGTCACAGCTCATAGCAACCTCCAGCTCTTGGGCTTAAGCAATTCTCTTGCCTCAGCCTCCCAAGTAGCAGGGTGCAAGGTACCCACCACAATGCCCAGCTATTTTATTATTTTTTTTTGGCCGAGGCTGGGTTTGAACCCACCACCTCCGGCATAAGGGACCAGTGCCCTACTCCTTTGAGCCACAGGCGCTGCCCACGCCTGGCTATTTTTTGTTGCAGTTTGGCCAGGGCTGCTTTTGAACCCACTACCCTCAGTATATGGGGCCGATGCCCCACTCTCTGAGCCACAGGTTCTGCCCTACAAGATTTTCTTTTTTTGATAGTCTTCTGTGAAGTTGCAATTTTTTCTTTTTTAAGACAGTTTCATTTTGTCATCCTTGGTAGAGTGGTGTCATAGCTCGCAGCAACCTCAAGCTCTTGGGTTCAGGCTTGGCGTCTGCCCGTAACTCGGTGGGTAGGGCGCCAGCCATATACACCGGGGCTGGCAGGTTTGAGCCCGACCAGGGCCTGCTAAACAACAATGACAACTACATCAACAACGAAAATCGGTAGGTGTTGTGGCAACGCCTGTAGTCCTAGCTACTTGGGAGGCTGAGGCAAGAGAATCACTTAAGCACAAGAGTTTCAGGTTGCTGTGAGCTGTGCCGCCACGGCACTCTACCTGAGGGCAACATAGTGAGACTCTGTCTCAAGAAAAAAAACAAAGAGAAAAACTCTTGGGTTCAAGTGATCCTCTTGCCTCAGCCTCCCAAGTAGCTGGGACTATAGTTACCTGCCACAACACCTGGCTATTTTTAGAGACAGGGTCTCCCTCTTACTCAGGCTCTTATGCCTCAACCTCCCAGATTGCTAGGATTATGGCCACCATGCCTGGCCTTGAAGTTGCAATATTTTACCTTCCTTGTTTAACTTAGGAATTGAAGTAATTAGGCAAATACCCTTCAATTTTATTTGTCTTTTTCTAGTCTTTTATGTATATACAGAAATATGTATGTGAATGAAACCAAAAGTAGAAAAATAATCAAATAACTTGCCTTTTTTTTTACGGGAAATGTAGTCAATTTGGAAAGCTACCAGTGTTGTGTGTTTTCAGTGACTGAAGCAGACAGAGCTCAGGTTACACTGCCTGTCCTGCCTTGGGGTGGGGAACAGCAAGTGACACAGCATGCAACGGACACTTACATAACCGTGACTTCAGGGGACAGGATTAAGCTGTGAATGAACCTCCCAAACCCAGAAATATGATATTAGAACACAGCCTTTGAATTTTTCTCTCAAGCTTGACTTGAACATCAGCTTCAGAAACACCTTTCAAAGTAGACTTCTCATTGCTCTCAGAATATCTTTGCACTTCTGTTACTAAGTTCATGAACATACAACATCTTAGAAGGGCTCTCAAAAGTCTTAGAATGCAGGTAAGTCACTTAACTTGTCTGGTGCTGAATTTCCTTATTGTCAACACCGGGGCGGAGTTGAAATCTGGGTTTTTGGACACCGGTGTGTAGCCCATTTCTGGAAGCTCGGTGTTAAACTCCCTCTCCTGGCAGGTTAAATTTATTACAAATCTTTAACTCCTTGACCAAATTTCCAGATGGAGTAGATATAGGGGTATTTTCATTTTGTTGGTGGGGTAAAATACAGTAGAAAGGGCCTGGTGTGAAGTGTAGAGATGTGATTTGCATGGGGCAAAACGATACCGTGCTGGAGAGTACCCAGAGATGTGTGCTTGTTGAAAGCTGATCTTATCAGATTTGGGTTGTTTCTTGGCTGATGGCAGTGTCCTGCACTTGTACTTTGGCAAAGCAAGAGCGACAGTCTTTGCTTTCACTTTTGAATACTTTCACTTATGTGATTTGGATTTGAAATCCCAAATGGTTATAACGGCAAAACGATGGAGTTAGAAAGAGATCTTATTTAATTAGTATGCTCAGGATATAAATGAGAATACTAAGGTCTGGGAAGGGGTTGAGTAAGTTTTTCAAGGTCATCCAGCCGGAACGGAATCAAGATGTTTCACTTCCTGGTCCCAGTGTCTTTATTTATATAAATATATATATATTTTATATATATTTTATTTATACATACTTTATTTATATACACACACACACACACACACACACACACACATATATATATTTTGAGACAGAGTCTCGAGCTGTTGCCCTGGGGTAGAGTGATGTGGCATAACAGGTCATAGCAACCTCCAACTCTTGGGCTTAAGCGATTCTCTTGCCTTAGTCTCCCAAGTAGCTGGGACTACAGGCGGCTGCCACAAAGCCTGGCTATTTCTTGGTTGTAGTTGTTGTTTGACAGGCCTGGGCTGGATTTGAACCTGCCAGCTCTGGTGTATGTGGCTGGTGTCCTAACCACTTCAGCTACAGGTGAAAATTAGGCCAATCCTAATTTTTTTTTTTCTTTTTCAAGCCTAATTTTTTTAACTATGAAATTTTAGAAATAAGAGTAAACAGGCCAGGCACAGTGGTTTACACCTGTAATCCTAGCACTTTTGGAGGCGGAGATGGGAAGATGGCTTGAGACAAGGAGTTCAAGACCAGCCTGAGCAAGAGTGAGATCCATCTCATCTCTACTAATTAAAAATATATATATATATAAAAAAACTTTTAAGAAATCAGATAAGCAAAAAAAAAAAAATCAGATTAAGAATTAGGAAGAATATTTTTTTTTTGAGACAGAGCCTTAAGCTGTCACCCTGGATAGAGTGCTGTGGCATCACAGCGCACAGCAACCTCCAATTCCTGGGCTCAAGCCAGTCTCTTGCCTCTGCTTCCCAAGTAGCTGGGACTACAGGCGCCCGCCACAACGCCTGGCCATTTATTTTTTGGTTGCAGCCGTCATGGTTGTTTGGCGGGCCCGGGCTGGATTCGAACCTGCTAGCTCAGGTGTACATGGCTGACGCCTTAGGCCGTTGAGCCACAGGCCCCGAGCCAGGAAGAATATTCTTTTCATTTGAGCATAATTTACACCGTGCTTGTTTGGGGGGAAGTACTTGTTTTTTTTTTTTTTGTTTGTTTGTTTGTTTTGTTTTTTTTGAGACAGAGCCTCAAGCTGTTGCCCTGGGCGGAGTGCCATGGCATCACAGCTCACAACAACCTTCAACTCCTGGGCTCAAGTGATTCTCCTGCCTCCGCCTCCCAAGTAGCTGGGACTACAGGCGCCTGCTACAATACCCGGCTATGTTTTTTTGGTTGCAGCTGTCATTGTTGTTTGGCAGTCCGGGCTGGATTCGAACTCTCCAGCTCAGGTGTATGTGGCTGGTGCCTTAGCTGCTTGAGCCACAGGCACCGAGCCAAGGAAGTATTGTTTTGAGGAACTTGTTTCTCAAATTGCTTAAGCTTTTTTTTTTTTTTTTTTTTTTTTCTTTAGGTATGGGGACAGGGAGGAGAGGTTGGATTTTATTAAAGTATGTATCTTCTATGATAAAAAGCTTTTAATTATGGAAAATTTCAAATACATACAAAAGTAGGTGGATATTATCATCACACAAGTTGGACAGATATCAACTCTTCATCTGTCTTGTCTTAATAATGGTGTCTCAGACCAGGAGTGATGATTCATACCTGTAATCCTAACACTCTGGCTGGCCATGGTGGGTGGATTGTTTGAGCTTAAGAGTTCAAGACCAGCCTGAGCAAAATCGAGACCCCTGTCTCTACTAAAAAACAGAAAAACTGAGGCAAGAGGATCATTTGAGCCTCAGTAGAGGTTGCTGTGAGCTATGATGCCATGGCACTCTACCCAGGGTGACATCTATTTCAAAAAAAAAAAAAAAATTCTGTTTTCAAACCTGTGTGATATTTTGTTCTTGCCAGTAAAATGTCTTTTTTGTTCTTAAGAGAATATAGTACTTTCGTTATTCATGTTATTTTTGTGGAATGAAGGATTTCCATCTCAGATGCTTATTCTAAAAATTAATTTCTTTGATAAGTTCTTAGTCAAGATGATTCCAAAGCTCTAAGCAAAGATTTTATCTCTTTGCCACTGTATTGGATTAGGTAAGCTAGTGCCTATAACAAATAAACCCACTGATTTTAGTAGCTTAAACTGATAGAAGTTTATTTTCAGTTCTGGTGAAGTTCAGGGTAGGTATTTTCTTTTTTGACAGAGGCTAACTTTGTCACCCTGGTTAGAGTGCCGTGGCTTCACAGCTCACAGCAACCACAACTCTCAGGCTCAAGCGATTCTCTTGCTTCAGTCTCCCGAGTAACTGGGACTACAGGCACCTGCCACGATGTCTGGCTATTTTTAGAGATGGGGTCTTGCTCTTACTCAGGCTGGTCTCAAACTCCTGAGCTCAAGCAATCCACCTACTTGGGTGTCCCAGAGTGCTAGGATTACAGGCGTGAGCCACTGTACCTGGCCTAGGGTGAGTATTTTCTGATGGGGAAATGGGGAGAATTGATTCAAGGGTCCAGGCTTCATTGCTTCTTGGCCTTTTAGCTAAGATGAAGGATCCAGGCTTCTTCCATCTTGCCATTCCACCATCTTCAGTACATGCTTTCTGGGTTGCTGGGCTAGTCTCTATAAAGCTGTCAGAAGGGCAGGATTGGGGGATCACACATGGGAGTTTGGTGTGGGCAAGGCCAAAAGGTGGCATAGTCTCACATTATTCCCACTGGCTGGAATTCAGTCACCTGTCTGTACTGAAACTACATAGGGAGGTGGGAAATAGTGTGTGATACCAGAAGAAAAAGAAAAAGACTTGGCGAACAGCCTGCAGCCCCTCCATATGTATCCACTCTCATCCTGTTCCTCTGTAGAAAGCAGCACAATAGAGTCTATTTCCTTACTCTCTTTGTTGAATCCATTTTACTGTGGTTTAAAAGTTGTTAATTTTTTCTGCTTATTAGTTGTACTATTTGTTAAATAAAATTTGAGAGACCCAAGAAAACACATAGAACATATAAAAACTACAATAATCCTCTCACCTGGAAATTATTATCATTATTCCTTTTTGAGACAGAGCCTTAAGCTGTTGCCCTGGGTAGAGTGCTGTGGCATCACAGTTCACAGCGACCTCCAACTCCTGGGCTCAAGCGATTCTCCTGCCTCTGCCTCCCAAGTAGCTGGGACTACAGGCACCCGCTACAATGCCCACTATTTTTTGGTTGCAGCTGTCAGTGTTGTTCGGCAGGCCCAGGTTGAATTTGAACCTGCCAGCTGAGGTGTATGTGGCTGGTGCCTTAGCTGCTTGAGCCACAGGCGCCAAGCCTATTATTCTATTATTTTTTTTTTTTTAATTTTTTTCATTGCAGTTTGGCAGGGGCTGGGGTTGAACCCGCCACCCTTAGCATATGGGGCCAGCGCCCTACTCACTGAACCATAGGCACCTTCCCTATTATTCCATTCTTACAGTTCCTTCCAATTTACAAATTTATAACCACTTAGAAGTAATAATAAAATTTCTCCAATCATAAGGGGGAGAAAACAACCATCTGGCTGTTTTGCCTTCTCCTAGCAAAGACATATATAATGATATTCCAGAGGTGTCATGAGGCTTTACACTTTTCGCATTTCCGAAATGAACTTCTTACTTACACATCTTAATCTTCATTCCTCTTAATAAATAGAGTCAGTAGTTGAGAAGGATGCTACTCATCTCAGATGGGAAGATAATTTCTTGGGAGGAAGTACATTTCTCCAGCCATTAGCTCCAGATTCAGGGATACAGGACCTTCTGGTTTTTCTTTAAAGTGGTGAAGATGCAACCTAGAGGCAGACCAACATCAGAATTCCTGTTTGTGAGGTCATCAGCATGACTTCGTAACCAGATTGTTCAAAATACTTGCCCAGCTTCTGGCAGGGTATAAGCTGACGCCTGCCCCAATTCTACAGACACCATGAGGTACCTACCAGTTGTTTCATAGTGCTAGTTTTGTGTTGACTTTTCTGTAACTTCTGTAGATAAAAAGTAGAGACATTAATGTCAGGCTCTCTATATTTTGCTGAAGGAGATGGTATAATGATAAGAAAATCATTCTTAATGATGCCCTCTGGCAGGACATTTCAAAGCAGAAAACATTTGAGCAGCAGCAAAAGTATTTTACTATGTGAGTGGGTATGTGGTTAGTCTGTGGTTCTTTTTTTTGAGACAGAACCTCAAGCTGTCACCCTGGATAGAGTGCTGTGGCATCAGAGCTCATAGCAACATCCAATTCCTGGGCTCGAGCGAGTCTCCTGCCTCAGCCTCCCAAGTAGCTGGGACTACAGGCGCCTGCCACAACGCCTGGCCATTTTTTGGTTGCAGCCGTCATTGTTGTTTGGCGGGCCTGGGCTGGATTCGAACCCACCAGCTCAGATGTATGTGGCTGGCGCCTTAGTCCATTGAGCCACAGGTGCCGAGCCAGTCCGTGGTTCTTTTTGCTGTATAATTTGCTATCAGTTTTCCCTGAAAATAAACATTTTTTGTTCTGTGAAAATATATCTATAGCAGTAATAGTTTGAAATGATTAGATTTGCTTATTAGTTTACCAATTATTTATGACCCAGAGGCCTATGTTTAGATGTATCACAAATGAGAAATTGTCACTATCTGGTTTTGATTAAATTAGAACCTCTGTAAGTTGACTGTAACAAATTGGTCAACATACAGAGGTGGTCAACATAAGGAACTCGGCCTACTGTACTGATAAGTACATGTGGTGCATGTTTGATCTGTGAAAATTAGGTAAACTTGATGACGTTGTCAATGCAGGGAGGTGGTCAGGTATGGAGGTTCTACTGTATGTTGCTTTGTTCTTTGTATGTGTTTCACTTGGAGTTGGAAGAAAAGGTATTGGTTCATACAAATAACCACAAACCTTGTCCCGGAAGGTTAACAAAATTTTAACTCGATTTACTGCCCCCTTTTTTTTTTTTTTTGAGACAGAGCCTCAAGCTGTCACCCTGGATAGAGTGCCGTGGCATCACAGCACACAACAACCTCTAACTCCTGGACTCAAGTGAGTCTCTTGCCTCCGCCTCCCAAGTAGCTGGGACTACAGGTGCCCACCACAACGCCCGGCCATTTTTTGGTTGCAGCTGTCATTGTTGTTTGGCGGCCCGGGCTGGCTTCGAACCCGCCAGCTCATGTGTACATGGCCGGCGCCTTAGCCCGTTGAGCCACAGGCACCAAGCCAGGATTATCCTCCTTCAAACAAATAAATAAAAACTCCAAAACCCTATGTTCCTGGCTTGGTGTGGTGTTTCATGCCTGTAATCCTAGCACTCTGGGAGGCTGAGGTGGATGGCTCGCCTGAACTCAGTTGCAGAAGAGCCTGAGCAAGAGCTAGACCCTCTCTCTAATAAAAAATAGAAAAATTAGCTGGCCATGGTGGCAGGCTCCTGTAGTCCCATCTACTTGGGAAGCTGAGGCAAGAGGATTGCTTAAACCCAAGAATTTGAGGTTGCTTTGAGTTATGACTGGACAGCATTCTACCCAGGGTGACTGAGTGAGAATAGGTCTCAAAGAACAAATAATGAAACAAACCCCCCCGCCCCATGTCTTGCACTTTATAAATTGTCCCTTCCCATTTTTTTTTCATGTTAACACAGGAAGTGGATTTGGAATTTTTTTCTAAGTTTGATCCTATGATTTTAGAGAGATTTTGTGCCCTCTCAAAGAATTTTGGTATTGCTTTGTCTCCCACAAAGCATGTCAGCATCAGAGAAACTCCGCATTCTATTTTTTAAAGTAGACTGTGGTTTTTAAAGCATGATTTCATGTGTTCCCTAATTTTTTTCCCTGCTTAACAGTCACAAGTACTTCCTTTGAGACAGAGAGCCCTTTACCATCCCACTAGGTATGTTCCCTTCCAAACTTGTCTTCAACTGGCACGTTTTTAAGACAGCTTTTTAGAAGTGAGCTATTCTGGTTGGATGGGGCTCATGCCTGTAATCCCAGCATTCTGGGAGGCTGAGGTGGATTGCCTAAGCTCAGGAGTTGGAGACCAGCCCGACAAAGAGCAAGACCCCGTCTCTTAAAAAAAGAAAAAAAAAAAAGCCAGTTGTTCTTTATACATAGGTTGCAGAAACTTGAAATTACCTATTTGAAATAAATTTTTGGCCACAGGGACAGTATTTAACTGCTTTAGATCAATTTTCATTATTAAAGACATTTCTGTCCTTTTAGTGAAAATTCTAAATTCTTATCTTTGCAGCTTTTGGCTGGGGCTGGGTTTGAACCTGCCACCTCTCGTACATTGGGGTGGGTGCCCTACTCCTTGAGCTACAGGCATCACCTGAAAATTCTAAATTCTTATAGGGAGAATCTTAACTTTTGAATTCTGATTCCCTTTGTAAGCTGTCATGGAAGGGTAGTTATGGCAGGGTAGTTATGGTGCTGGGTCTGAATGACAGTGGGAGTTAGCATGGTGGAAGTGATTCCAGAGTGAACCCCCCTGCAATGGGTTCCCTGGGGCAGCTGGGACAGTAACTGCCTTTTGTGCTTTACTTAAAGTATTAGGTAGCGCTAACTTAATCACCAAACTTTTGGATTTATTACTAGAGTTGCTTTAGATTTTCTTTTTTGTCCAAAATCCTGTTAACTAATTTTTCTTTTTTTAAAATTTTTTTGTTTTTATTTTATTTTTTATTTTTTTTGAGGCAGAGCCTCAAGCTGTTACCCTGGATAGAGTGCCGTGGCATCACAGCTCACAGCAACCTCCAATTCCTGGGCTCAAGCGAGTCTCCTGCCACTGCCTCCCAAGTAGCTGGGACTACAGGCACCCGCCACAACGCCCGGCCATTTTTTGGTTGCATCCATCGTTGTTTGGCTGGCCCGGGCTGGATTCGAACCCACCAGCTCAGGTGTACGTGGCTGGCGCCTTAGCTCGTTGAGCCACAGGCGCTGAGCCTGTTTTTATTTTTTTAAGAGACACGATTCTGCTATGTTGCCCAGGCTAGAGTGCTGTGGTGCGATCATAGCTCATTGCAGCCTTGATCTGTCCTTTTGCCTCAGCCTTCTGAGTAGCTGGAACTGAAGCCATAGTTGGGACTTAAGGCATGTGCCACCAACACCCAGCTAATTAAAAACTTCCTGTAGAAGACACGGTCTGGATAACGTAGCCTCGGCTGATCTTGAACTCCTACTTCAAGTTATCCTCCTGCCTCAGCCTCCCAGAGTGTTGGGATTCCAGGCCTGAGCCTCTGCTCACAAGCTGACTCACTCTTTACTACTACAATAATTTTGTTTCCTTATGTGGATGTTTTGAATGTTCTTACCTTGATGAAGCAGGTTATAGATCAGTGGTTCTCAACCTTCTTAATGCCATGACTCTTTAATACAGTTCCTCAAGTTGTAGTGACCCACAACCATAAAATTAATATAATATAATAATTATTATAATATTATTAGAATATAGAATTATATTTATATGTAATTATAATTCATATGTAATTTAATTGTATATGTAATATATATGTATAAATTATAATTTAATGTAATACATTTTTTATATCATAAAATTAATATATTATAATTAACATAATTGGGCAGTACCCAATTATGTCTGTGAGTATGGTGCTGGCTCCATATACCGAGGGTGATGGGTTCGAACCCCTTCCCAGCCAAACTGTAACAGAAAATAGCTGGGTGTTGTGGCGGGCACCTGTAGTCCCACCTACTCTGGAGGCTGAGGCAAGAGAATCGCCTAAGCTCAAGAGCTGGAGGTTGCTGTGAGCTGTGATGCAACGGCACTCTACCGAAGGCAATAAAGTGAGACTCTTGTCTCTCTCTCTTTTTTTTTTTTTTGTTCTTTTTTTGAGATAGAGGCTCAAGCTGTCCGCCTGGGTAGAGTGCCATGGTATCACAGCTCACAGCACCTTTCAACTCCTGGGCTCAAGCGAGTCTCTTGCCTCCGCCTCCCAAGTAGCTGGGATTACAGGCGCCCGCCACAACGCCTGGCCATTTTTTGGTTGTAGCCATCATTGTTTGGCGGGCCCAGGCTGGATTTGAACCCGCTAGCTCAGGTGTACCGTGGCTGGCGCCTTAGCCTGTTGAGCCACAGGCGCTGAGTGAGACTCTGTCTCTTTAAAAAAAAAAAAAAAAAACAAGACAGATTTTTATGTAATTTTTTGCTCAAATACATAGTGATAAGAGGTTGGGGATACTGTCGGGAGGTTAGATTCTTAGATATAATAATACTGTAACAAACATTTGTGGTGCTTATATGCATAGGCATTATTCTAATTACTTGACATTTCCCACAGATGCTGCATTTTTCAGGTATGGAGACTAAGGCAGTGTCTAAGACACTAGAGAAATGTGCCCCAAGCCTTGACTTTATAGAGGATAGAACACTTTTTTTTGTTGTTAAGTACAAGGCAAATAGTCCTAGTTTCTGGAATCCTAACTTTAAGGTGACATTTTCACTTCAAAAAAGAGCACACTTCCTTTTTTAAATTTTGAGACAGTGTCTCAGTTTGTCTCCCTTGGTAGAGTGCGGTGATGTTACAGCTCACAGCAACTTCAAACTCTCAGGCTCAGGTGATTCTCTTGACTCAGTCTTCTAAGTATCTGAGACTATAGGCACTATCCACAACGCCTGGCTATTTTTAGAGATGAGGTCTAGCTCTGGCTCAGGCTGGTCTCAAACACATGAGTTCAGGCAATCTACCTGCCTTGCACACTTCCTTTTTGGAAATGCCAAAAAGGACAGATCTTATAAAGTTATTTGTATCCCTGAAGTTAACACCTTGCCTCTTTACCTTTGTTATATATTTTACCTTTGTTATTTAGATCAGATCTCAGAATTAAATCACAAGCTCTGCATATTAATCTAATTTAAAATTTTTGCTTATTTCAGGCCTGGGTTTTCTCTTAAATCTTTAGGCTACACAGAAACAAACCCGTTCCTCTAGTGTTGGTGTTTAGCAATACAACTTCCTGTTTTGGAGCAAAAATGAAAACCTTTTAATGAGCAAGAAGAGAGTCAGATTGTATAGCTGAGCAATCAACGTCATGGAGCCCTGTTCCCTGGTATGTAGTTGGTGCTTGGAGGTGGATCTGCCTCTTTGTCCCATTTGAGGGGTACAAATAGTAGCTGTTTTAGACTGTTCAGGAATGACTTAAAGTCTACAGATAAACATTTTACAAATGGTTCTTGGCTTAAAAAAAAATAGTGTAACTATTACATCAGTGGTATAAATATAAGACTCTGGGGGTTAATGTATAGCTACGTGTTTTAGTTTAGAAAGTGAGATTATAAAGTAATGTGACTGACTTTTAAAAATAAAAGAAAAATGCATCAGAATTTACAGTCTCACGTAAGTTTTTTCTTCTAGAGAGATGCTGTCCATTTATTACAGTGATAACAGCTGTTAACAATTTTTTGGAGCTCTTAGAATTGCCCTATGAGCTTTTTTCTTTTTTTTTTTTTTTTTGAAGACAAGAGTTTTATTTTGCTGCCCTTGATAGAGTGTCCTAGTGTTGTAGCTCACAGCAACCTCAAACTGTTGGGTTTAAGTGATTCTCTTACCTCAGACTCCCAAGTAGCTAGGACTGCAGGTTCCTACCACAATGCCCAGCTATTTTTAGAGATGGGGGTCTCTCTGTTGCTCAGGCAGTCCCCCACCTCGGCTTCCCAGGGTGCCAGGATTACAGGTGTGAGCCACCTTGCCCAGCCTTGCCCTATGAGCTTTGGAAACTTTTTTGCTTTGTTCTCTAATTGCCAATCATTATATATTTGAGTTTTTTTTTTTTTTTTTTTTTTTTTGAGACAGAGCCTTAAGCTGTTGCCCTGGGTAGAGTGCTATGGCATCACAGCTCACAGCAACCTCCAACTCCTGGGCTGAAGTGATTCTCTTGCCTCAACCTCTCAAGTAGCTGGGACTACAGGCGCCCACCACAATGCCCGGCTATTTTTTGGTTGCAGCCATCATTGTTGTTTGGCGGGCCCAGGCTGGATTTGAACCCACCAGCTCAGGTGTATATGGCTGGCGCCTTAGCCGCTTGAGCCACAGGTGCCGAGCCTATTTGAGGTATTTTGATTCAAATTTTGGAAAGAGCTGGATTGTGTTAGAGCCAAGTCCAGTGGAGAACATTGAGAGATTGAGCTGGTCACTACTATCTTGGGTCACTCACCAATAGACTGCTACTTACAAACTGCCTCTGAATTTTTTTTTTTGGTGGGGAGACAGTCTCACTTTGTCACCCTTGGTAGAGTGAGCAACCTTAAACTTTTGGGCTTAAGTGATTCTCTTGCCTCAGCCTCCCAAGTAACTGGGACTACAGGTACCTGCTACCACGCCTGGCTATTTTTGTTGTAGAGACAAGATCTCAGTCTGGTTCAGGCTGGTCTCAAACTCCCAAGTGCTGGGATTACAGGCGTGTGCCACCATGCCCAGCTGAAGTTATTTTTATTTTTATTATTTATTTATTTTTTGCCTTTTTTTTTTTTTTATTGTTGGGGATTCATTGAGGGTTCAAGAAACCAGGTTACACTGATTGCATTTGTTAGGTAAAGTCCCTTTTACAATCATGTTTTTGAAGTTATTTTTAAAAGAGGAGTTGAATATTTTGGCCCCAGGAGTATTATTAAAATATTTAAAATTTGGGCAGTGCCCGTAGCTCATTGGGTAGCACGCTTGCCACATACACCGAGGCTGGCAGGTTTGAACCCTGCCTGGGCCAGCTAAAGTAACAATGACAACTGCAACAAAAAAATAGCCGAGTGTTGTGACGGGCGCCTGTAGTCCCAACTACAGGGGAGGCTGAGGCAAGAGAATCGCTTAAGCCCAAGAGTTTGAGGTTGCTGTGAGCTGTGAAGCCACAGCACTCTACTGAGGGTGACATAGTGAGACTTTGTCTCAAAAAAAAAAACAAACTTAAAATTTCTTCAGGTGTTCATTCGGCAAGGAGATCTTCCCTAGGTAGAGGAGGTTCTAGAACCATGTACTATCCAGTAGAACTTACTGTGATGATAGAAATTATTCTTTATGTTGTACTTTGGCTGTTTCACACTTGAATGTGACTGAGGAACTGAATTTTTAATATTACAGGCAGTCCCTGGGTTATGAATGAGGTAGGTTGTAGGTCTGTTCTGAAGGTGAATTGGTATGTAACTTGGAACAGGTACATTTACCCGTTTGTAAATGCGAGTTGTATATCAGTTGGATGTTTGTAACTCGGGGACTGCCTGTAATTTATTTTTTTTTTTGAGACAGAGTTTCTATCACTCTGAGTAGAGTGCCATGGTGTCATAGCTCATAGCAACGTCAAACTCTTGGCCTTAAGAGATCTTGCCTCAGTTCTTCTGTTTTTAGCAGAGATGGGGTCTCACTCCTCCTCAGGCTGGTCTTGAACTTCTGAGTTCAAGTGATCCTTCCACCTGGGTCTCCCAGAGTGGTAGGATTACAGTTGTGAGCCACCACACCCATTATATATGTTTTTAATACTGGATATGCCCTGTGTGGTTTATAGAGTCATTTAAATACTTGACACTTTTTCCCATTCATTTTATTTAGTGAGCATTGTTTTAAAAAGTGCTGTGGGAAATATAAAGATGACTATAATATAGTTTCTCTCCTGAAGAGATTTAGTGTCTGATGGAATTTGTAAACCACACACACACACCCTAAATGTGCTATGAAAAATACACACTCAATACTATGGGAAATGGAAGGATGAACACATTTTCTTTTTTTTTTTTTTTTTGTGGTTTTTGGCCAGGGCTGGGTTTGAACCCGCCACCTCTGGCATATGGGTCCGGTGCCATAGATGCCGAGCCACAGATGCCGCCCAGATGAACACATTTTCATTGGTGAGTTTTGGAGTAGGTTTTGTGGGGCTGATGAATGCTTGAGTTTGCCCTTGAGTGAAGTTTCAGCAGGTGAAGATAACTAGATCTGAAAAGGACATTTAAGGCAAGGGGAACCCCTTGAAACAAAAGCGTGGAGGAAGAAAGCACCAAGGCTGTTATGGAGAAATTAGTCATGTGGTGACTAATGTGCATGTAATTGAGACATTGAATCTCAAATTACTTTTTTTCGTTTCTTTGTTTTTTTTAGAGACAGAGTCTTCCTATGTTGCTCTGGGTAGAGTGGAGTAGTGTCATAGTGGCTCACGGCAACCTTAAACTCCTGGGCTCTAGTGATCCTCCTGTCTCAGCCTCTAGAGTAGCTGAGAGTACAGGTACCTGCTATGATGCTCGGCTAATTTTTCTGCTTTTAATAGAGATGGGGTCTGGCCTTGAATTTCTTTTTTTTTTTTTTTTGAGATAGAGCCTCAAGCTGTCGCCCTGCGTACAGCGCTGTGGTGTCACAGCTCACAGCAACCTCAAACTCCTGGGCTTAAGTGATTCTCTTCCCTCAGCCTACCAAGTAGCTGGGACTACAGGAGCCTGCCACAACGCCTGGCTATTTTTTGGTTGTAGTTGTCGTTGTGGTTTGGCAGCCCTGTGCTGGATTTGAATCTACCAGCTGTGGTGTACATGGCTAGGGTGCTATAGGCGCTGAGCTGGTCTTGAATTTCTTAGCTCTGCCTTCCTTTCTTCTGCCTCTGCCTTCCTGAGTGCTAGGATTACAGGTATGTGCCGTGTGTCTGGCCACAGGTTACTTCTTGACCAGTATCTTAGCAGCAGCTCCCAGACTTTAGCATCAGAATCATCTGAAGGGCCTGTTAAACTTCAAATAGCTAGGCCCGTCCCCAGAGTTTGTTTTAGTATGTTTGGGGTTTGCATTTCCAAGTTCCCAGGTAATGTTAATGCTGCATGTTTTAAGAACCACTGTTAGAGCTCCAGTTCGTTCACTAAGTTCCTTATAGAAATGCCTGTTTTTTATAAATAAGTAATCTGATGTTACCATATAACAGTATTCTTGTCCTGTGTATGTCTGGTTTTCCCACAGATTGTAAGTTCAGGCTTTTATTACATACCTTCTTGTGCAATGCTGTAACAATGGTAATGAAAGTAGTAAATACTGAACATGCTCTCTTGGCATCCAATTTTTTAATATCTGAACCAGCAGCTCCAGCTTCTGAAATGTTGTGACTTAAAATGTAAAGCAAAAGTGAATATAGCAGCAGTTGTTAAACGTTTTTCTCAGGACCCTTTATATTCTTAAAAATTAATGAGGCTACCTAATAAACATATGTAGATGTAAAAATAGAAAAAAACAAACAAAAAAGAAAAAAAATTAATGAGGCTGCTTACGAGCTTTTGTTCATTGTAGATTATATGTATTGATACTTACTACATTAGAAGTTGAAACTGAGAATAAGCCTGGCATGGTGTCTCATACCTGTAATCCTGGCACTTTGGGAGGCTAAGGTGGGAGGATAGTTGAGGGCAGTTTGACATCAACCTGGGCAAGTAGCCAGACCCTGTCTAAACAAAGCAAACAATTAGCTGGGTGTGATGGTATGTGCTGTAGTCCCAACTTCTCAGGAGGTTAAGGCAGGAGCATTACTTGAGCCCAGGAATTCAAGGTTACAGTGAGCTAGGATGATGCTATTGTATATAACCAACTATGCTTATATAGGAACGGTCAGAAAATCAGAGCAAGACACTGTCTTTAGGAAAACAAATACCTCCCCCAAACCCCTAGAAAACCAAATATTCAAAAACTTTAATTTATTGGAAATAATAATAAATTCATTACACATTACATAAACTTTTAATGAAGAATAACTTGTCTGAAGTAAAAAATGAGAAGATGACATTGTTTTACATTTTTGAAAATTCATTTTGTGTCTGGCTTAATAGAAGACAACTTGGTTCTCTTATTTGATTCTGCATTTAATCTGTAGTGATAAGTTGTTTGGTTGAGATATAGGAAGCAGGCTCGGCACCTGTGGCTTAACGGGATAAGGCGCCAGCCACGTACACCTGAGCTGGCAGGTTCGAATCCAGCCTGGGCCCGCCAAACAACGACGGCTGCAATCAAAAAATGGCTGGGCATGGTGGCGGGCGCCTGTAGTCCCAGCTACTTGGGAGGCAGAGATAAGAGACTCGCTTGAGCCCAGGAATTGGAGGTTGCTGTGAGCTGTGATGCCACAGTACTCTATCCAGGGTGACAGCTTGAGGCTCTGTCTCAAAAAAAAAAAAAAAAAAAGAGATATAGGAAGCAAAATGGCCTTACACAGACTTATAGGAAAAGAGTGTATTTTTATGTTTTTTCTTCTTTTATTCTGGCAAGGTCTCCCTTGTTTTCTCCCTGTTTCCTAGGTTAGATAGAGTGCAGTGGCATCATCATAGTCATCATAGCTCACAATAGCCTACAATTCCTGGGTTCAAGTGATCTTCCTGCTTCCTATTTTGTAGAGACATGGTCTCTCTGGCCTCAAACTCTTGGCTTCAGTAATCCTCAGGGTCCCAAAGTGCTAGGAGTACAGGCCTGAGCCATTGTGCCTGGCCATATATATATATATATATATATATATATATATATATATATATTTTTTTTTTTTTTTTTTAGAGACAGAGTCTCACTTTATCGCCCTCTATAGAGTGCTGTGGCGTCACACAGCTCACAGCAACCTCCAACTCCTGGGCTTAGGCGATTCTCTTGCCTCAGCCTCCAAAAGTAGCTGGGACTACAGGCGCCCGCCACAACGCCTGGCTATTTTTTTGTTTTGCAGTTCAGCCAAGGCCGGGTTTGAACCTGCTACCTTCGGCATATGGGGCCAGCGCCCTATTCGCTGAGCCACACGTGGCATCCTTTTTTTTTCTTTTTTTGAGACAGACTCTCACTCTGTTGCCCCAGACTAGAGTGCCATGGTGTTAGTCTAGTTCACAAACCTCAAACTCCTGGGCTCAAGCAATCCTTTTAGCTCCCAAATAGCTAGGACTATAGGTGTGTGCCACCACACCTGGCTAATTTTTTTTTCCTATTTTTAGTAGAGAAGGGGTCTCACTTTTGCTCAGGCTGGTCTTGAATTCCTGAGTTCAAGCAATTCACCTGCCTCGGCTTCCTAGAGTGCTAGGATTCCAGGTTGAGCTATTGCGCCCAGCCCTCATATTTCCTTTTAGATATAGCTCCAAAAAAATTTTTTTTTTTGAGTTGTATCTGGAATCTGGAATGATATGAATGAATATTTATTGTTACATAAAATTCATTGTTCTAATTTGTACTTTGAATCTTTTATCCCATGCATGATTTCATAACATCGTTATTGGTTAGAAAATGACTCAACTGAGTTGTGAGATCATCAAAATATTGGCATATTTCATTATATAATATAAAATAATTACATTTGTTAGTACCATCAGACTGATCAAAACGTTTTTTAGTATTTGAAAGCTGTCAGTCTTCACAATGGAGGATGTTTTCCAAAATTCTGACTTCTCTTAAAAGCTCAAATTTTTTTTTTTTTTTTTTTTTGAGACAGAGCCTCAAGCTGTCACCCTGGATAGAGTGCTGTGGCATCACAGCTCACAGCAATCTCCAATTCCTTGGCTCAAGCGAGTCTCCTGCCTCTGCCTCCCAAGTAGCTGGGACTATAGGCTCCTGCCACAACGCCCGGCCATTTTTTGGTTGCAGCCGTCATTGTTGTTTGGCAGGCCCGGGCTAGATTCGAACCTGCCAGCTCAGGTGTACGTGGCTGGCGCCTTAGCCCGTTGAGCCACAGGCGCCGAGCCTAAAAGCTTAAATTTTATGATTGCAAATAGACAGTTATTTTCTTTAGTGATGGGCTCATGTAGTTTATGTTCAAGAAAATGTCTGCCAATAGGCTGGGTGTGGTGGCTCACATAGTGAGACTCTATCTCAAAAAAAAACCTAGAAGTTTTTTTTTTTTTTTTTTTTTTTTATTTTTTTGCCAGGGGTGGGTTTGAACCCGCCACTTCCCGCATATGGGGCCGGCGCCCTACTCCTTTGAGCCACAGGCGCCACCCGCTAGAAGATTTTTATTTTATTTTTTTGGGGGTGGGGGCAGAGGCTCACTTTGTTGCCCTCAGGAGAGGGCTGTGGTGTCACAACTCACAGCAACCTCAAACTCTTAGGCTTAAGTGATCCTCTTGCTTCAGCTTCCGAAGTAGCTAGGACTACAGGTGCCCACCACAATGCCTGGCTATTTATTTGTTGCAGTTTTCATTGTTGTTTAGCAGGCCTGCACTGGGCTTGAACCCACCCGCCTCGGTGTATGTGCCCGATGCCCTACCCACTGAGCTATGGGTGCTGCCAAGAAATACATATTTTATTGTTCTTATTAATTTTCAACATGTCCACCATCATTACCAATACAAAGGGTAATACGATTCTGTAGTTCTCAGAAAACATTTTCAAGCTGATTTTCATTAATACCAGCAATCACATCAGTTGTCCTAGCTTGCAAGTCTTCTAAAGGTCAAGGTTTGTTTGAATGAACATTAGTTTTCACTTGTCTCCATAAAAAGAAATCCAGTGGAGTCAAATCAGGAGAATGTGGAGGCCAAGAAAATGGTTCATCTCTTCCAATCCATCTGTTAGGGAATTTCTCATGTAGGGGATTTCTAACATGCAAAGCAAAGTGACAAGAAACACCATCTTGTTGAAACATTATATTCTCTATCAGCCCTAATTGTTCAAGCTGAGGAATAATGTAATTTTGCAGCATTTCTAAATAGCCATCACCATTAACAACACACTCTTCAGAAAAAAAGGCCCTATGACTCGATTTTTTTCCCAAAGCACACCACACATTAACTTCTTTCTTTTTTTTTTTTTTTTTTTTCAGAGACAGAGTCTCGCTTTATCGCCCTTGGTAGAGTGCCATGGCGTCACAGTGCCCAGCAACCTCCAACTCCTGGGCTTAGGTGATTCTCTTGCCTCAGCCTCCCCAGTAGCTGGGACTACAGGTGCCCGTCAGAACGCCCGGCTATTTTTTTGTTGCAGTTTGGCTGGGGCCAGGTTTGAACCTGCCACCCTTGATATATGAGGCCGGTGCCCTACCCACTGAGCCACAAGCGCCACCCACACATTAACTTTGGGAGACTCTCTTTGTTTCTTTTTTTACGGAGGGGCGGAGACAGAGTCTTACTTTGTCACCCCATGGCGTCATAGCTCACAGCAACCTCAGACTCCTGGGCTCAAGCAATTCTCTTGTCTCAGCCTCCCAAGTAGCTGGGATTAGAGGTGCTCACCCCAACACCCAACACCCTGCTATTTTTAGAGGTGGGGGTGGGGGGATCTCACTCTGGGTCAGGCTGGTCTGGAGCTCAGGCAGTCTGCCCGCCTTGCCCTCCCAGAGTGCTATGATTACAGGTGAGAGCCACTGTGCCTGGCCTGGGAGAATCTTTTTCATGTTGAACAGACTCGTGTGAATTTTCAGTTCTCCACATATGGCAATTATGCCTGTTGATCTTGCTACTAATGTGGAATGTTGCTTCACCAGAAAACATTAAATTACTCAATAATGCATCATCATTGGTAAGTTTTTCGTTGAACTGTTGACAGAAAGTTAGTCATGCATGATAATCCTGTTATAACATTTGATGCACTTGAATTTTGTACGCTTTCATGTGAAGTCTTGTCTGCAGAATCTTTTGCTCAATAGACCTTGGAAGCCTCAGCTCTAGTGATACCTGTTTTAATGACTTTCTTGGACTTGCCTCAAAGGTTTCTTCTTTAGATGTTACAATTTTTTCACTAACATATCATTGACAGAACTGGTTTCTTTATATTTTTTCATCCACTTGGATATGAATTCCTGTGTGGTGCTTCTTTATTATAATGGGTTCTAAACCTTCTTTGGACAGTAGTGGTAGGTTTTAGTTCAATCAACCAAAGAACACAATTTACTTTCTCTTCTAGTGAAGCCATAAGTTGACAGTGATTCTTAACTACTACATAACTGTAACCAATCACTTTATAGTAGCAGTTCTCAACCTGTGGGTTGTGACCCCTTTTTTCCATTTGTCAAAACATGGCAAGTAGGAAGGTTGAGAACCACTGCTTTACAGGATGACTTTCCCCTCTCTGTTTTTTATAAAGGCCTACCCATTCCCCGTTTCTTTCTTTTTTTTTTTTTTTTTGAGACAGAGCCTCAAGTTGTTGCCCTCGGTAGAGTACTGTGGCATCACAACTCACAACAACCTCCAACTCCTAGGCTCAAGCGATTCTCTTGCTTTGGCCTCTCACCAGTGCCTGCCACAAGGCCCAGCTATTTTTTGGTTGTAGTTGACGTTGTTTGGCAGGCCCAGGCTGGATTCGAACCTGCCAGCTCTGATACATGTGGCTGGTGCCTTAGCCGCTTGAGCTATAGCCGCTGAGCTGCATTCCCCGTTTCTTGTTGTCATCAACCTTAGTTAGATTGATTTGGTGTTCAGCACAAAGGGCCTCCACCAACTTGACATACAAAGGCTCATTACAGTTTGGATGCAAGCACACAAAGATAGGCTTGGTGCCTTTCCCTAGGTTTCCTGATAGAATGGATACAGATGCCACTCTGAACTTTTGTGTTAACATCATGAACTTCATGCTTTCTTCGCTGGGCTGTAGTTTTGTTCCGGAGACTGATACACATACTTGTCTAAGGTTTTTGTAGCTTTGCGGATTTCACATTCAAGGCCATTGTGGATGGAGGGGGGGAGTCTTTAGCACCTCTTGTAAAGTGGTGTTAATGTCCATTACCCCTCCAGCAGCAATGCCCAAACATCTGCCTCTACGCTACTCAGAAAACCTTAGTGTTTATTTCTTAATTACAAGCCAGACAGGTAATTTTATGACTTACAATACAATCACTTATACTTTATCATTTATAATTATGTACAACAGGTAACTTTATCATTCATCTCTGTACTGCTAGGTTTACCTGCTAATTGAGCCTCTGTATTCATTAATGAGCATAATGACATTAATAATTCTTCACCTGCCTTCACAGTTTTTTGTTTTTTTGGTAGAGGCAGAGTCTCACTTTATTGCCCTCAGTAGCGTGCTGTGGCATCACACAGCTCACAGCAACCTTCAACTCCTGGGCTTAGGAGACTCTCTTGCCTTAGCCTCCCAAGCAGCTGGGACCACCGGCATCTGCCACAATGCCCGACTGTTTTTTTGTTGCAGTTCGGCTGGGGCTGGGTTTGAACACGCCACCCTTAGTATATGGGGCTGACGCCCTACCCACTGAGCCACAGGAACTGCCCATGCCTTCACAGTTTTTGAGACACAAATAAGATAGTTTCGTATATGTGCTGTGTGAACTGTTGGTGCTGCACATATGTAGGCCATTTTAGTATTCTTGTTATTTCTTGTTATTTTTCTTTTTCTTTTTCTTTTTTTTTTTTTTTTTGAGACGGAGCCTCAAGCTGTCACCCTGGGTAGAGTGCTGTGGCATCACAGCTCACAGTAATCTCCAACTCATGGCTCAAGCGAGTCTCCTGCCTCCGCCTCCCAAGTAGCTGGGACTGCAGGCGCCCGCCACAACGCCCGGCCATTTTTTTTTTTGGTTGCAGCCGTCATTGTTGTTTGGCGGCCCGGGCTGGATTCGAACCCGCCAGCTCAGGTGTACGTGGCTGGCGCCTTAGCCGGTTGAGCCACAGGCGCCGAGCCTTTTTTTTTTTTTTTTGTTGAGACACAGTGCCACCCTATGCCCCTGAGCCGAGTGCAGTGGGCGTGGTAACTCAGTGCAACCTCTGACTCGGGCTGTGGGCATCCCGCTGCCTCAGCCTCCGGAAGCCCCTGGGATTACAGGCACTCGCCACAGCGCCTGGCTGGGTTTTTCCATTTTTTTCACGAGTCGGGGTCTCACTGTCGCTCAGGCGAGTCTCGAACTCCTGAGCTCAAGCAATTCTCCCTCCTCAGCCTCTCACAGTGCTGGGATTACAGGCGTGAGCCACCGTGCCCGGCTTTTGTTATTTTTCTTTTTGAGACAGAGTCTCATTATGTCACACTGGATAGAGTGCTGTGACGTCACAGCTCACAGCAACCTCCGACTCCTGGGCTTAAGCGATTCTCTTGACTCAGCCTCCTAAGTAGCTGGGACTACAGGCGCCCGCCACAAGATCCAGCTATTTTTTGGTTGTAGTTGTCCTTGTTGTTGGTAGGATTCGAACCTGCCAGCTCTGGTGTATGTGGCTGGTGCCTTAGCCACTTGAGCTACGGGCGTCGAGCCTTTACTACTTACTTTGATGATAGTAAATAGCTTTTAATTCCATTGCAACAGCATTTTTATGTATTTAATATTCAGTGTTTTTTAGATTCCTAGGTTCAATGTGGAGATGGCTTATTATCTTATATAAGGACATGTTTAGGCTGTGAAAGCTACTTTAATAATAATGGTTGTTCCTACTTTCTTTGTTCTAAAATTCTAAATTCCTTTTGTATATTTCTCTTTACAGGTTTAATCCAAAGACTGACTTCACTATAGAAACACCCATAGTTGTATCAATGTTTAAGGAAAGATAGTCGCAGCTCTGACATACTAAGAAAATGAACATGCTAAAACCAAGTGGGCTTAAAGCCCCTACCAAGATCCTTAAGCCTGGAAGCACAGCCTTGAAGACACCTACGACAGGTAATGCTTTATGCTTTTCCTTAATAGCAAGTAATCCTATATGAAGACTTCAATTTGAATTTTTTAGTTTAAGGATTACTTTATAAAAATTAACATTAAAGATTTTTTAAAGTTTTCATTAAAAGACAGAATTTTTATGTGGAAATCTGTTTTTTTTTGAGACAGAGTCTCAAGCTGTTGCCCTGGGTAGAGTGCTGTGGCGTCACAGCTCACAGCAACCTCTAACTCTTGGGCTTAAGCGATTCTCTTGCCTCAGCCTCCCGAGTAGCAGAGACTACAGGCGCTCTCCACAACGCCTGGCTATTTTTTTTATTGCAGTTGTCATTGTTGTTTTAGCTGGTCTGGGCCAGGTTCGAACCCGCCAGCCACAGTGTATGTGGCTGGCGCTCTACCCACTGAGCTACGGATGCCACCTATGTGGAAATTTAGTGAAGAGTTTTCTGTAGTTTTTTTTTTTTAATTTAGTTGCAGTATCATAAGGTATTAAAATAGTTGTCCAGTCACTTCAGTATTTGATCCTTAAAATGTTAGTAAGTATTTCTTCAGATTTTTTTTCCCTAATTGTCTTCCTGACCTCCTAAATTCCTTTCTTCTTGGGGTTTGGAATGTGTAGAGAAAACAAAGGTCAGGCTAGCTTAAAAGATTGTATTGCACTAATTGACATGAACTTAGCCCTCTGGCATCAAGGGAGAAGGCAGGAAAATGGCTAACATCTAGGTCAACAAGGGAGTCTGTCTCTATACATTTTTTTTTTTTTTTGAGACAGAGCCTCAAGCTGTCACCCTGGATAGAGTACTATGGCATCACAGCTCACAGCAACCTCCAATTCCTGGGCTCAAGCGAGTCTCCTGCCTCTGCCGCCCAAGTAGCTGGGACTACAGGCGCCCGCCACAACACCTGGCCATTTTTTGGTTGCAGCCATCATTGTTGTTTGGCGGGCCCAGGCTGGATTCGAACCCGCCAGCTCAGGTGTACATGGCTAGCGCCTTAGCCCGTTGAGCCACAGGTGCCGAGCCATCTATACATTTTTTTTTTTTTAAGTTCTTTGCATCTTAACTCATTTAAGCTCCATAACTGCTCTACCTTTATTGTTGTGTTTTCAGACAGAATTGAGGAGCTGGGATGGAAACCCAGTCAATCTGGCTACAGAATATGTGCTTCTAACCCAAGGAGGTTAGGAGAAGGAAGGGCTGGTCCCAGTTGGTGTCCACATTCTGTGGGCAGTGAAGTTCACTTCGTATAGTTTATAATGAAAAGTATGCTTGAATGGCTTCTAGGGCATGCTCCTTGATTAGGGTTCAGAGACCATGGATCAAAACCTAGACCATTAGCTGGGCGTTGTGGTGGGTGCCTGTAGTCCCAGCTACTCGGGAGGCTGAGGCAAGAGAATCGGCTAAGCCCAAGAGCTGGAGGTTGCTGTGAGCTGTGTGAGGCCACAGTACTCTACCAAGGGCAACAAAGTGAGACTCTGTCTCTATAAAAAAAATAACAACAACAACAAAAAAACCTAGACCAGGCCTCGTTAGCTTTTTTTTTTTTCTTGAGACGGAGTGTCACTTTGTTCCCCCTTGGTAAAGTACCATGGCAGTAGAGTACCATGGTGTTGGAGCTCACAGCAACCTCAAACTCTTGGGCTTAAGTGAGTCTCTCGCCTCAGCCTCCCAAATAACTAGGACTATAGGCTTTGGCCACAACTCCTGGCTATTTTTATTTTTATTTTATTTTTGAGACAGAGTTTTACTATGTCACCCTTGGTAGAGTGCTGTGGCATCACAGCTCACAGCAACCTCCAACTCCTGGGCTTAGGTGATTCTCTTGCCTTATCCTCTCAAATAGCTGGAACTACAGGTACCCACCACAATGTCTGGGTATTTTGCAGTTTGGCTGGGGCCAGGTTTGAATCCGCCACTCTCGGTATATGGGGCCTGTGCCCTATCCACTGAGCCACAGGCGCCGCCCACCTCCTGGCTATTTTTAGAGATGGGATCTCGCTTTTGCTCAGGCTGTTCTAGCCCTCCCAGAGTGTTAGGATTATAGGCGTGAGCCACTGCACCAGGCCTCAAGCTTTGAGGTCACTTGCAGCCCATAGGAGAAAGTAGCTTTCTTTTCACATAAGGAGTAAGAGATCTCAGGGTTAAGTCCCCCAAATGAAAAGGGATTTTCCTTTGCAAATCACTGACATTCTAGGTTAGGTGTGCAGTCTCTTCATTTCCTGGCATCAGCAGTAGATGCTCAGGGATGAGGGAGACAGTGCCCTCCTCCTGTGTTGTGGGGCCAGCACAGATTGGATCAGCATCCTAGAGACCCTGTAAGTCCAGATGCGGGATCTACAAGGAGAAGCGGAGCCCGTGTGAATTCTTGAGCACTACGGTTGCTCTGGGTCCCCGTCTGGTTTCTAGTTTTCTGATCTCACCAATGGCCTCTGGTTTTCCTCTCTCCAAATTCCCGGTCCAAGCAGGTGCTACCTGCCAGGTGCCTTGACTTTGGGAGGGAAGTCTGGTCACCTAGGAACCTTGGGGCAGGGCTAGTTGGGGTGGAAAAATATTCTGACCCCACCAGGTCACCTTCTCCCAGAGCATGACCTGTACTCATTTTGTAGGTGAACTTGTGCACTTTATTATATTCAGCAATCTGTTCCCCATCTGTTCTTCACTTCTTCCTCTACTATTTCAGTTTATGCCTCCTAATGATTACCTCAGGGTTTTTTTTTTAATTTTTTATTTTTATTTATTTTATTTTTTTTTGAGACAGAGCCTCAAGCTGTCACCTTGGATAGAGTGCTATGGCATCACAGCTCACAGCAACCTCCAATTCCTGGGCTCAAGCGAGTCTCCTGCCTCCGCCTCCCAAGTAGCTGGAACTACAGGCGCCTGCCGCAATGCCAGGCCATTTTTTGGTTGCAGCCGTCATTGTTGTTTGGTGGGCCTGGGCTGGATTCGAACCCGCCAGCTCAGGTGTACGTGGCTGGCGCCTTAGCCCGTTGAGCCACAGGTGCTGAGCCTGACCTCAGGTTTTTAGTAAGAGACACTGGAGGGAGGGCATCTGATGCTTGTATTATGGTCTTTTTTTTTTTTTTTTTTTTTTTTTTTTTGTGAGTTATAGACTATTAGATATGTTCTCAGTCATTCCAGATAGATGCCCAGTATAATCTGTTAAGTCCAACATTATTTCTTCATGTTTTTTAATAAAGACACTCATTGGTCTTCCACGAAGGCAGGGATCTGTGTGTTTGGTTTTTTCCATTGTTGTTTCCTGTACACCCAGAACAGTGGTTCCCAACCTTTTTGGTACCAGTTTCATGGAAGACAATTTTTCCATGGATGGGGTTGGGGGTGCAGGAGGTGGAGCTCAGGCAGTGATGCAGTTGTTGGGGAGCAGCTGTAAATACCAATGAAACTTCTCTTGTATGCCTGCTGTTCACTCCTACTGTGTGCCCAGTTCTGATGGACCACAGACCAGAACCTTTTCAGCAATGGGGACTGGTTTCAATTTATCCGCAGGGGGGATGGGAAGGAGGCAGAACATAGTCAGTGATGCTATGTGGACTGGGGGTAGGTGACCACAGACCTGGAACATTGTCTGACACACAGAACCGGAGCTTCGTATGGATTTGTTGATTGAATGGAGATCCCAAGTTATTGACATTTTATATATTAGGATAAAACAGGGTTCTCATCAAAGACAACATAAAACATCTTAGATGAAGGTAAAGCTTTATAGATAAAACAAAAGACTGTCAAGAAACAAATTTGTCCCAAGAATATATGTTCTTGGGAAAAAGTTAAACTGGCACACTTGTTATTCTTCCCCTCTGACACTTTCCCTTTTTTTTGAGATAGAATCTTACTTTATCACCCTCGGTAGAGTGCCATGGCTTGCCAGAGTGCTGGGAATACAGGCGTGATCCACTGTACTTGTCCTAGACTTTTTTTTTTTGGTTTTAAGTTAATTTTTGTAAAGTCATTTGTACATAGATCATACATACATTTACGCCATTATGGGATTCGTTGTGTTGATTATTTGTACAAATTGGAGTGCTTACATACTACTAGTCAATATAGCTTTCACCTCTTTTACCCAATTACAGCATTAAGACATTTGTGTTCTGCACCTGATAGATCCAACTTGTACTTGCAATATGCTCCATAGTTGTCCCCTCCCTCTATCAACCCGCCCCCCTCCCTTCCCCTCTCCTTCCTTCCTTCATCCTACGCTATAGTTGTGTTTTATTTTTCATATGCAAGTGTGAGTGATTATAAATTGGTTTCAGAGTAGTGCTGAGTACAGTGGATATATTTTTTTCCATTCCTGAGATACTTTACTAAGAAGAATATTTTCCAGCTCTGTCCATGTAAAACACAAAAGAGGTAAAGTCTCCATCTTTTTTTTTTTTTTGAGACAGAGCCTCAAGCTGTCATCCTGGGTAGAGTGCTGTGGCATCACAGCTCACAGTAACCTCCAATTCCTGGGCTCAAGCGAGTCTCCTGCCTCTGCCTCCCAAGTAGCTGGTACTACAGGCGCCCGCCACAACGCCCAGCCATTTTTTGGTTGCAGCTGTCGTTGTTTGGCGGGCCCGGGCTGGATTCGAACCGGCCAGCTCAGGTGTACGTGGCTGGCACCTTAACTGATTGAGCCACAGGCGCCGAGCCGTCTCCATCTTTTTTTAATGCTGCATAGTATTCCACGGTATACATATACCACAATTTATTAGACTTTTTTTTTTTAATAAATAAAACAATTTATTAGTACTAAAACTTAACTTACATGCTTAAAATGAAATAAATGCCAAAGAATTCAGGGCACTTTTATAAATTGTTTTTCAGAAATTCATGCTTACAGCACATTGTGAAGAATTATTTTGTGTGTGTATGTATGTGTGTGGTTTTTTTTTTGTTTGTTTTGTTTTTTGCAGTTTTTGGCTGGGGCTGGGTTTGAACCCCCACCTCCGGCATATGGGGCCAGCGCCCTACTCACTGAGCCACAGGCGCCGCCCTTTTTTTTTTTTTTTTTTGAGACAGAGTCTCACTCTGTCACCCTGGGTAGAGTGCTATGGCATCATACTTCACAGCAACCACAAACTCCTGGGCTTAACTAACTTCTTGCCTTAGCCTCCCAAGTAGCTAGGACTACAGGCATCTGCCACAATGCCCGGGTAGGTTTTCTTTTTCTTATTTTTAGTAGAGATGGGGGTCTCCCTCTTGCTCAGGCTGGTCTTGAACTCCTGAGCTGAGGCATTCCATGTGCCTTGAGAGCTTTCAGAGTGCTAGGATTGAGCCACCAAGGCTGGCCTGAAGAATTATTATTATTATTTTTTAATGCTTTTTTTTTGTTTTAAGTTAATATAAGGGTGCAAAGAATTAAGTTACATGGCCAGGCATGGTGGCTCAAGCCTGTAATCCCAACACTTTGGGGAGGCCAAGGTGGGCGGATTGCCTGAGCTCACAAGTTAGAGACCAGTCTGAGCTAGAGCGAGACCCTATCTCTAAAAATATACCTGGGTGTTGTGGTAGGTGCCTATAGTCCCAGCTACTTGGGAGGCTGAGGCAAGAGAATTCCTTGATCCCAAGAGTTAGAGGTTGCTGTGAGTTAATGACGTCATGGCACTCTACTGGGGGTGACAAAGTGAGGCTCTTGTCTCAAAAAAAAAAAAAAAAGGTTACAAGGTTACATTTTTAGGTAGAGTCCTTCTTATAATTGTGTCCCACCCCCAAGAACTATGCCATATCCCCTAACATTGTGCTCATTAAGTGGGGACCATACCCTTTCCTCCTCCCCTCACCCCAGTCCCTCATTCCCCCCTCCACGAATTGATTTGAGTTTTTCTCTTAAGTGGGTGTGTGTTAGATCATCGACTGGCTTCATATTAGTATTGAGTACATTGGATTCTTGCTCTTCCATCTTCTTCTTTTTGTTCGGAGACAGAGTCTCACTTTGTCACCCTTGGTAGAGTGCCGTGGCATCACAGCTCACAGCAACCTCAAACTCCTGGGCTCCAAGAGATTCTCTTGCCTCAGCCTCTCAAGTAGTTGGGACTATAGGCGCCCACCACAATGCCCAGGTATTTTTAGAGATGAGGTCTTGCTCTGGCTCAGGTTGGTCTTGAACCTGTGAACTCAGGCACTCCACCCGCCTCGGCTTCCTAAGTGTTGGGATTATAGGCGTGAGCTACCACGCCTGGCCCCACTTTTCTTTTTTTTCTAAAACAGAAATTTAATTTCTCACTGTTCTGGAGGCTGAGAAGTCCAAAAACATAGCATAGGCAGGCATGTGGTGACGGCCTTGTTTCTGTGTTTTCACACATTGAAAGGCAGAAGGACACAAAGAGATGAACACTGTGTTCACACGACAGAAGAAAAATAGAGAATGAACCCATTCCTGCAAGCCTTTTTTTTTCTTTTGAGACAGAGTTTCAAGCTGTCGCCCTGGGTAGAGTGCTGTGGCATCACAGCTCACAGCATTCCTCAAACTCTTGGGCTTACGAGATTTTCTTGCCTCAGCGTCCCAAGTAGCTGGGACTATAGGCGCCTGCCTCAACACCTGGCTATTTTTTTTGTTGTCATTGTTGTTTACCTGGCCCGGGCTGGGTTTAAACCCACCAGACTCAATGTATGTGGTTGGTGCCCTACCCACTGAGCTATGGGCTCTGTCCTCCTACAAGCTATTTTTATAACTCTAATCCTTTCATGAGGGAGAAACCCTCATGGCCAAATTACTACTTCTTTTTTTTTTTTTTTTATTGTTTGGGCTTCATTGAGGGTTCAAAGAATTAGGTTACACCGATTGCAGTTGTTAGTTTAAGACCCTCTTGTAACTGTGTTCCACCCCCCAGAGATGTGCCATACACCATGACCCCACATCTTCCTTCCTTATCTCCTATCCCTGATCTCTCATTCCCCTTCCCCCCACTTTGTATGAGCTCATCTACTGCTTTCATATTAGATTTGAGTACATTGGACTCTTGCTCCTCCATTCTTGTGATACGTTACTAAGAAGAATGTGTTTCAGTTCCATCTAGGTTAATACGGCCTGAAGAATTATTGATGTACAAAGCTAAAATAGAGTCTACAAGGGATTGGGGCTGGCCTCTGTTATTGGTAGTCTATTTCCTCTTCTATCCGAGAATTCTTTTAAAAAAGAAAACAAAAATCCTCCACAAATTGAAGCTCCAGAATTTGAATCCTCCAAATTGAAGTCTCCTGTTCTATGTTGAGTAAAGGGATGTTAAAAACACATACTCTAGGCCAATCAGACCACTCTACAGGTTTCATTACTTGTTGATCAGGCCTTGGGCCATGTGTTACTTCCTCTGGGAGGCCTTCCCTCACTGATCTTTCCAAGGCATATCTCCTCCATAGTACTGAGACTTCCTGAAATGTTTTTTACTGTTTGTCTCTCACCTCTAGACTTTGATCCTATGAGGGCACAGACTGTGCTGTCTTGCTTTGTTCCAGTACCTGGCGCTTGGAGTGGTAGAAGCTCAATACTCATGTGCAGAGTGAATAAATACATTATTTCCTTTAATCCTTATTTAAAAACCCTCAAGAGGGCTCAGCACCTGTGGCTCAGTGGGCTAAGGTGCCAGCCACGTACACCTGAGCTGGCTGGTTCGAATCCAGCCTGGGCCCGCCAAACAACAATGGTGGCTACAACCTAAAAAAAAATGGCTGGGCGTTGTGGCGGGCGCCTGTAGTCCCATCTACTTGGGAGGCAGAGGCAGGAGACTCGCTTGAGCCTAGGAATTGGAGGTTGCTGTGAGCACGGCACTCTGTCCAGGGTGACAGCTTGAGGCTCTGTCTCAAAAAAATAAAAAATAAAAAAATAAAAACCCTCAAGAGAGATGTTACTATCCCCTTACAAGGAAGAAATTAAATGCAGAAAGTTTGTTGTGTAAAACATCCTGTGATCATGATATGCCTAGTAGAACAGTAGTATGATTGAGAATGTGGGCTTTGCCAACTCAATGCTAAATATTTAATTAATGCTTGTTGGATGAATTTCTAGCATAAATATCACATTTTTGGCAAAATATAACTACTGTCTTTACTATAGGGTAGAGAATGCACAAATTTCTATTTCTTCCTTGGGCATTTGGCCAGATGCTGCCCTTTTTTCTTTGCTGTAATTTTCACTCTGCTGTCAAAGGAGTGGGATTTATTTGGTAGTGCTGCAATAATGATGGTAGGGGCTTCAGCACTGAATTCTCTCCTTCATCAAGCCTAATTGCAAACCTTTGAGGTCAGATAGTCCTAGTTTTTGTCAACTTTAATTGACTAATGTAGGACTAGAGCCCCTATGAGTGGTTCTGAATGGGAAGGTGTGGGGTGGAGTGGTGCAGTAAATGATAAAATTGTACCTATATTAGGAATATGGATCTGGGAAAATCACCAATTTTTTTCTTGTTTTGACGTCTTCTAATCTTAATTGCAAATAAGGCATAAACCTTCCCACCAGCTTCACCGACCTTAGCAGCATTAAACATGGTAGTGATGAATCAAGTACTCTGACTCTTGACTTGCTAAAAAAAAAGAAAAAGACGGGCAGTGCCTGTGGCTCTTTGAGTAGGGCGCCAGCCCCATATACCGAAGGTGGCGGGTTCAAGCCCGGCCTCAGCCGAACTCCAAAACAGAAAAATAGCCGGGCTTTGTGGCGGGCACCTATAGTCCCAGCTACTCGGGAGGCTGAGGCAAGAGAATAGCCTAAGCCTAGGAGTGAAAGGTTGCTGTGAGCTGTGTGACGCCACAGCACTGTACCGAGGGCGATAAAGTGAGACACTGTTTCTACAAAAAAAGAAAAAAGAAAAAGACCAAAAATCAGAGCACCTCTGTAAGAGTTATGGGCTACTCCTATGGGTTATTAGCTTTTTCTAGTTTATTTTCCTTTATATTAGAGATTGTCTGCTTGAATGTAATATTGATCATGTTCTGATCTTTCTTCTGTTTTCAGTTGCAGTTCCTGTAGAAAAAACAATATCCAGTGAAAAAGTGTCAAGTACTCCATCTGCTGAGACTCAAGAAGAATTTGTGGATGACTTTCGAGTTGGGGAACGAGTTTGGGTGAATGGGAATAAGCCTGGATTTATCC
>CAUYRH010060862.1:0-10731 GCA_963574655.1 Perodicticus potto
CGCCTGTAGTCCCAGCTACTTGGGAGGCGGAGGCAAGAGACTCGCTTGAGCCTGGGAATTAGAGGTTGCTGTGAGCTGTGATGCCACAGCACTCTACCCAGGGTGACAGCTTGAGGCTCTGTCTCAAAAAAAAAAAAAAAAAAAAAGGCTCAGCACCTGTGGCTCAAGCAGCTAAGGTGCCAGCCACAAACACCTGAGCTAGAGAGTTAGAATCCAGCCTGGGCCTGCCAAATAACAATGATGGCCACAACAAAAAATAACGGAGTGTTGTGGCAGGCACTTGTAGCCCCAGTTACTTGAGTGGAGGAGGCAGAAGAATCACTTGAGCCCAGGAGTTGAAGGTTGCTATGAGCTGTGATGCCAGAGCACTCTACCCAGGGTGATGGCTTGAGGCTCTGTCTCAAAAAAAAAGAAAAGAAAAGAAAACAAAAACGTATATGGCACACCTCCAAGGTGAGGAGCACATCTACAACACGGACTGGACCACTCAAACACAAACTGTGTAACCTAATCATTTCCACCCTCATTTTAATCTAAAATTTATAAAGAGAGAGGAGATGCAAAAATAAAACATCTGGCTCAGCGCCTGTGGCTCAACGGGCTAAGGTGCCAGCCATGTACACCTGAGTTGGTGGGTTCGAATCCAGCCCGGGCCCGCCAAAACAACAATGACGGCTGCAACCAAAAAATGGCCGGGTGTTGTGGCGGGCGCCTGTAGTCCCAGCTACTTGGGAGGCGGAGGCAGGAGACTCGCTTGAGCCAAGGAATTGGAGGTTGCTGTGAGCTGTGATGCCATGGCACTCTATCCAGGGTGACAGATTGAAGCTCTGTCTCAAAAAAAAAAAAAAAAAAAAACCCAAAAATATAACATCTGATAAGTATTTTCATTGTTTAAATACCTATTTTGGAGTCAGTGTCTCACTCTATTGCCCCAGACTAGAGAGCAGGAATGTCATAGCTCACAGCAACCTCAAACTCCTAGCCTCAAGCAATCCTTATGCCTCAGCCTCCCAAGTCGCTGGGACTACAGCCCCCCACGCCCACCCAACAACACTGGCTAATTTTTATATTCTTAGTAGAGACAGAGTGTTGCTCTTGCTCATTCTGATCTCTAACTCCTGAGCTAAAGCAATCCACTCACTTCAGCCTCCCAGAGAGATGGGATGTAGACCTGAACCTTGGCACTCAGCCTCTTTGAATATATGAAAACATCATTTTTATTTCTCAAAAAGTATATACACAGGGGGCAGTGCCTGTGGCTCATTGAGTAGGGCGCCGGCCCCATATACTGAAGGTGGCGGGTTCAAACCCAGCCTCTGCTGACCTGCAAAACAGAAAAATAGCCGGGCGTTGTGGGGGGCGCCTGTAGTCCCGGTTACTCAGGAGGCTGAGGCAAGAGAATCGCCTAAACCCAGGAGTTGGAGGTTGCTGTGAGTTGTGTAATGCCATGGCACTCTACCAGGGTGATAAAGTGAGACACTGTCTCTACAAAAAAAAAAAAAGTATATATACATATCTGTATATAGACATGTACATACAAACACACACACACACAAATTCATAGGTTTTCAGGAAGGACTAAAATCTCTCAGCCTGCCTCCTTTCTCTTATCTCCAACTCCCTCACCTCCGTGGATTTCTGTTTTTACAAACCATTAATAAACCCAACAAACCAACCAAAAGAAAATGGAAGTTCTTTTTCTTTACATTGTCTGAGCTATTTTCTCTTTCAGTATCTTTTCCTTTATGCCTACAATGATTCCTGACTGTCCCATGTGGAACTATGAACAATCACCACTAAGGATGGAAAATACCTAGAAAAATGTTTGTCTTCAACCTTTCCTGAGGAAAAATGGACACACCATTCACAGTCACAACACATTGTGAAATCAGCTGCATTAACATCCCTCTCCGCTTAAATCCAGACACCCATCTGACCTCAGCCTGGGCATTCTTCCCTGCTTTCTTTGGGATACTATGATTTGTCTTTTGCTTTCTCTCTTTCCACTCCTATCTTATCCTCACTCACAATCAGCTCTCTGCTCTTTCTAATGGTTTCCACCCACTCTCTAATATAAAATAACCTTACACTTTTGTATCCTAATCTTGACCTAAAGAAATTCTTCTGTTACCCTATGTGTAGGACCCACTGAGCAACTGACCTTTTTCACACCTCTTGAAAGCACATGTAGTGAGAAGATGGAGTCAGCCAGTCTGGTGGTTTAGATCCCATGTGACCTTCTCACCTGTCTCTCATCCTTATTGTTTTTTAAATTTAGCTCCCACCCTAAAGATGTCCATCTTAAATAGTTGGGGATCTTAACTTTTGAATTAAAAATGTCATAAACTGTCACCACGTTGTGACATATTATTCAACACAAGGTACTAGCATGTATAGTTCCCAGGAGGTAAAGTCGAGCACCACCAAGGCCCCGGGCCCCAGACAATGGCTGCAGCGATGGCCATGGCTGCTCAGCCGGCTGGGAGATAGCCGAGGGCCAGTGGTCTGAGCACCCTTGGCAGTTGCACTCCTGGGCCTTCCTGGGCCCCCAGGGTCCCTGTGCCCAACATGTCCACCATCCCTCTTCCCTCCCCTGCAACTCCAGCAACAAAGAAAAGTAGTGGGAGTGAGAGCTGTGACCCTGGGTGGCCCACCCCACCTTGTTAAGGAAGGAGGAAGACACTTATAGCCACCCAGGTAATGGGGCAGTCTTCTGGAAGAGAAGGGCTGTTCACTGGCAGCAGCAGCATTGGCATGGCATTGCCTAACGACCTGTATGATGATGCACAGGACCTCTCCAAAGCTGAGACGGCTGCACCTCAGCTTATCATGCTGGCAAATGTGGCTTTAACCGGAGAAGTAATGGCAGCTGCTGCGATTACCTGGTGGGTGAAGAAAGACAGATGGCAGAACTGATGACTGTTGGAGATAACAACATTTCAGACAGTGATGGAGAAGGAATTGAGGAGTCTCCTCCAATAAAAGGTAAACCCAACAGATTGATAAACATGGAACTGAGAAATTCAGAACTCAATGGTACAATCTCAGCCTGTATTTGAAAAGCAAAATGAAGATGGAAGCTGAAGCCCAATCCTTACGTGATCCTATGAATGATGAGGAGTCTGTGACAAAGAAGAAAAAGAAAATGGAAAGAGAATCCAGTAGTCAGGAAGTGCCAAAGGGTGACAACAAAGTGGAGGAGAGTAGGAAGCAAAATGCCTGCATGAAAAAAAGTACAAGAAGATCCCTAAAATATAAGTCAAGTAAAAGAAGCAGCAAGCCTGCTCAGAAGGAGTCTGTTTAGAAAGGCCCTTCTTCTATGGAGGTTGTTCAGAAGGCGCCTGCTCAGATGGAGAATGCTCTGATGGAGTCTGGTTAGAAGAGTTCATATGGAGTCTGCTCAGATGGGGTCTGCTTGCAAGGGACCTGCTGAGATGGAGTCTACTCAGATGGAGTCTGCTCAGAAGAGGTCTGCTTCTCTGGAGGTTGTTGAGGAGGACTGTGCTCAAGTGCATCCTCCCATGGAGGATGTTCAGAAGGAGTCTGCTGAGCTGGGGCCTCCTCCCATGAAAATGGTTCATTCAGAAGAGGACTCAGATGGAACTGCCTCCAACCATAGAACCCACTTTTCACATGGAACCAATTCCCAAAAAATCTCCTCTCGGAAAAGATAAAAAGGAAAAGTCTAACATGCACAGTAAAATGGCACGGAAGGAGCAAGTCCTTATTGAAGTTGGCTTAATGCTGGTGAAAGAGAGCCGACTTCTAAAGGAAAGGACAAGGACACAGGGTGTCATACCACCATCACCAGCGCTGCTCAAGGAAAGTTTAAAGAAGAGGCATCAGGCTCGGCGCCCCTAGGACAGTGGTTATGTATAGTGCCAGCCACATACACCACGGCTGGAGGATTTGAACCCAGTCTGGGCCAGCTAAACAACAATGCCAACTGCAATAATAATAAAAAAAAAATAGCTGGGCGTTCTGGTGAGTGCCTGTAGTCCTAGCTACTTGGGAGGCTGAGGCAGAAGAATCGCTTAAGCTGAAGAGTTGGAAGTTGCTGTGAGATGTGACGCCAAGGCACTCTACCAAGGGCTATATAGTGAGATTCTGTCTCAAAAAAAAAACCAAAACAAAACCATGAAAAAAGTAGACTCAGCGCCTGCAGCTCAGGGGCTAGGGTGATGGCCACATACATTGGGGCTGTGAGGTTTGAACCCAGCCTGGGTCTGCCAAACAACAATGGCAACTACAACAGAAAAGTAGCTGGGCTATGCGGCGGGTGCCTGTAGTTCTAGCTACTTGGGGGGCCGAGGCAAGAGAATCACTTAAGCCCAAGAGTTCGAGGTTGTTGTGAGCTGTGACGTCACAGCACTCTACCCTGGGGGACATAGTGAGATTCTGTCTCAAAAATAAGAAAAAAAGGCTCGGCGCCTATGGCTCAAGTGGCTAAGGTGCCACATACACCTGAGCTCGTGGGTTCGAATCCAGCCTGGGCCCACCAAACAACAATGATGGCTGCAACCAAAAACTAGCCAGGCGTTGTGGCAGGCGCCTGTAGTCCCAGCTACTTGGAAGACAGAGGCAGGAGACTTGCTTGAGCCCAGGAATTGGAGGTTGCTGTGAGCTGTGATGCCACAGTACCCTATCCAAGGCGACAGCTTGAGGCTCTGTCTCAAAAAGAAAAACAAAAAAAATAAGAAAAAAAAAAGGTACATGTGGCTCATCAAGTAGGGCGCCAGCCCCATATACTGAAAGTGGCGGGTTCAAACCCACCCTTGGCCGAACTGTAAAAACAGAAAAATAGCTGGGCGTCCTGGCGGGCACCTCTAGTCCCAGCTACTCGGGATGCTGAGGCTAGAGAATCACCTAAGCCCAGGAGTTGGAGGTTGCTGTGAGTTGTGTGACGCCACAGCACTCTACCAAGGGCGATAAAGTGAGACGCTATCACTGCAAAAATAAATAAATAAATAAATAAGAAAAAAAAGTAATTTTAGGGCATCCGCCACATACACCGAAGCTGGTGGGTTTGAGCCCTGGCTGGGTCTGTTAAACAACAATGAGTACTACAACAAAAAGAAAGAAAAGTAGATGGGCATTGTGGCAGGTGCTTGCAATCCCAGCAGCTCAGAAGGCTGAGGCAGGAGAATCACTTGAGCTCAAGAGTTTGGGGTTGCTGTAGCCTGGGATGCCATTGTACTCTATCTGGGGCAACATAGTGAGACTCTGCCTCAAAAACAAATGAACAAAAAAGAAGAGGCATCAAAGACCAAAAATCACTCTCTGAAGGTTAAGGGAATAAAGAAGCCCCTCTTCAGAGAGCAGGAGCAGAAGAGGCAGATGCCAGCCCAGCTGGTCATGGTGCTTATACCAAGGAATCTACCACTATTTCATCCTCTGGACTAAACCTGAATATAACAGAGGGTGAAACTGTAGAAGGTAAATATAGGACTGACAATATCCCTCGTGAAATGGAAATGGACACTTATCAGAACACAACAGAGAATCTCCTTGGCAAAGACTCAGCAGTTGAAGAACCAGTTTCACTGTTTCTCCTTGCCCCACCAATGGAAGAAAGTGAAGCAGTGCCTAAAACTATTCTGACATCACCTCCTGTTACCACGGCAGTAAATGAGTCTCAGGAAATTGATGAAAATGAAGGCATGCACAGTCATGATGGAAGCCACCTAAGTAACAACAGGTCAGAGGGTAGTGATGATTCAGGACTGCATGGGGCTCGGCTCCACAAGAAAGTAGTAGAAAAAATGCAAAGGAAGCCTTGGCAGTCGAAGCATCGAAGGTAGATTTTGTTTGTATCTTCTGTGATCTTTCTTTCAGACAACAGAAAGATTTCAGAAAGCACCTTCATAGTCATTTTGCTTAATGTGCACTATCTAGAAAAAGGAGCTCAAGGACAGGAGTAATGAACATTTGTAAGGACTATTACATTTTATATATTCATTTATAATAGCAGATAGCCTTCAAGATTGTTTTAATTAGTGTCCTGTGTTGATTTTTTTCTTTTTGAGACAGTCATACTTTGTCACCCTTGGTACAGTCCCATGGCGTCACAGCTCACAGCAATCTCAAACTCTTAGGTTTAAGCAATTCTCTTGCCTCAGCCTACCAAGTGGCTGGGACTACAGGAACCTGCCACGACACCTGGCTATTTTTTCATTGTAGTTTGCCCCGGCTAGATTCGAACCCACCAGCTCCGGTGTTTGTGGCTGGTGCCCTAGCTGCTGAGCTACAGGTGCTGAGCCTTCAATGTTCTTTTTTTTTTTGAGACAGACTCTCAAGCTGTGTAGCCCTGGGTAGAGTACCATGGCGTTACAGCTCACAGCAAACTCAAACTCTTGGGCTTAAGCAGTTCTCTTGCCTCAGCCTACCAAGTAGCTGGGACTACAGGCGTCTGTCACAGTGCCTGGATATTTCTAAGTTGTACTTGTAATTGTTGTTTGGCAGGCCCAGGCTGGATTCGAACCTACCAGCTCTGGAGTATGTGGCTGGCTGGTGCCCTAGCTGCTTGAGCTACAGGCGCCAAACCTCCAACGTTGATTTTTACGTGGCTTTTTTTCCCTTAGGACTTAATATATACCTGTTGAAAGTTGTATACATTTAAGCAAATCCAAGGGAGTTAGTGCACTACACTAGCAGATGCCTAAACCTGTGAGCTTATGTGTTTAATTGATATGAAATGGCCAACATGTTCTAATAGCATTCTGTTGCTTTGTCCAGCTATAGCTTGTCAGTTTTTCTCCATGTCTACCTTCCAACTTTAAGTGCCTAGTTTAGCTGGATAAAAATTGGCTTACTCAACAGCAAAGTACTTGAAGAATTTGTCTGCTTTATCTAACGTTAGCATTTTTTTTTTGTTTTGCAGTTTTTGGCCAGGGCTGGGTTTGAACCCGCCACCTCCAGCATATGGGGCTGTCTCCTTTGAGCCACAGGCACTGCCCTAATGTTAGCATTTTAAACTTCTTTTTTCTTTAGAGATGACATTTAAATTGAAGAGACATTGTCTCAACAATGGGCATTCTGTCCGTCCAGTTATTTACTTACTGAGTTTTGATCAATATTTCTAATTTGTGTATATTTATTGTCATAAAAAAAACAGTGATTTTGGTGTGTGTTTGTGTTTTCTGTTTGGGGTGGTTTAATGTCTTAAGATGTTGCATGTTGCATTTTTTTTTTTAACCTACAGAGTTAAGTATTTTCTAGAAATAGAATTTGTGTTGAACAGTAACACTTTATGCATACTACATGTTTATTTTGGCCTCTCTGGAGGGATGATTTTAGGTTTGTTTGCAAAAGGGCAGTTTTCTTTTTCTTCTCTGCATTTGTCTTTTTTGCAGAATAATACTGTGTGCAAGTTTGTGAGTAAATAAAACATGTAACATGCAACTTCAATCCTTTGATTTTGATTTTCATACATTGTATCTATGCCAGAATCTGTATTTCAAATAAGTTATTTATTGTGAATGGATGTAGTAAATGTATACCTCTCAGTTTTGATTTTGTAGCAAATTAACCACGAGGCTCCATATTGACCAAATGTTTATCTCAAACACCAACTGTAGAGTGTTAAATCACATCTTAGAAGAAAACCTTTTCTCATACATGGGTGGTGTCCATTACAGCTACTTAAACTGAATGAAGAATAGTTAAGTAGTGAAAATTGCAAACCTGGAATCAGGACACATAATTATTCCTTCAAGTTTTTACAGAGTATCACTGAGGAGACTGCAAAGCCATCGCTATTGTATAGGAAACATATAGGTAATAAAAGTGCTGGCAGACCAGCTGCAGATTCCTGTAATTACAGTGAAAAGGCTGGTGAAACGGCTCAGCAACTGTAGAACAGTAGTTATACTACCAGCCACATATACCGAGGATGGCAGGTTGAAACCCAGCCCAGGCCAGCTAAACAAAAGGAACAACAACAACAAATAGCCGAGCGTTGTTGCGGGCGCCTGTAGTCCCAGCTACTTGGGAGGCTGAAACAAGAGAATCACTTAAGCCCAAGAGTTTGAGGTTGCTGTGAGCTGTGATGCCGTGGCACTCTCCCAGGAGCAACATAGTGAGACTCTGTGAAATTGAAGTACAGTCCAGATTTTAAAAAAATGAAAAAAAATACTTTCTCAGGGATCTCCATAAACTTCTATCTAGGTGTCTTGGCTGCCCTTGTGACAAGCCTCTTTCTACAGGTGAGGCCTCCAATGAATTATAGCTATTCTAGTGCTCTATGGCGTACTACTTTGTATGAAAAAGGGCGTGTACTCCAAAACTTTTTCTTTTTTTTTTTTTGTAGAGACAGAGTCTCACTTTATTGCCCTCAGTAGAGTGCCGTGGTGTCACACAGCTCATAGCAACCTCCGACTCCTAGGCTTAGGCGATTCTCTTGCCTCAGCCTCCCAAGTAGCTGGGAACACAGGCGCCCACCACAATGCCCGGCTACCAGAACTTTTTCCTTGACATTCTTTGGTGAGTTGCCACAGAGTATGAAAGAATCCAACCTAGGATTTTTCTTACCAAAGGTCGTTATTTTTTGCAGTAAGTTAGTGGATAGTCACTGCAGTAAAGTAAAGTATAGGGAATCTTGAATTCTGACATCCCATATTGTATGTGGATATAACCACTTATGTTTTATTTACTGTTTTTTCAATCTGGTGATCTCTTGAGGTAGGTAGAACAAGAAAGATTAGAAAAAGGATTAATGATGCGTGGGTGGGGGCTGGTGTGGTGACTCAGCCTGTAATCCCAGCATTTGGGAGATGCAGGCCGGTGGAGCAATAGAGCAACTGAGCTCAAAGCTTCCTGACCAGTCTGAGCCACAGTGAGATCTCATCTCCAAAATAGCTGGGCGTTGTTGTGGGCACCTGTAGTCCCAGCTACTTGGGAGGCTAAGGCAAAAAAATCTCTTCAGCCCAGGACTTTGAGGTTGCTGTCTGCTATGATGCTACAGCACTCTACCAAGGGTGACAAAATGAGACTCTGTCTAAAAAAAAAAAAACATTGATGCAAGATTGGAAAAGTTGTGAAAAATCTAAGAGAAAAGTCTGAGTTGAAAGTTGTTTGGATGTGGAATTTAACTGGGAGGTCTAACATTTAAGAAAGTTGAAGATTCTCTCCAGCCAGGAGTAAGTTGTGTGATAATGGTACATGAACAGGAATTTGTAAATGTTGAATTCTAGTCTCCAACAACCATTGTCAACAAAAGAATCAAGCTGCAAAATATTAATGTTTAAAACTTAAATTATAGGTTTGGAGCCTGTAGCTCAG
Source organism: Perodicticus potto (assembly GCA_963574655.1). NCBI lineage: Eukaryota > Metazoa > Chordata > Mammalia > Primates > Lorisidae > Perodicticus > Perodicticus potto. The sequence continues at coordinate 9,280 of CAUYRH010060862.1, forward strand.
CAGCTAGGGTACCAGCCACATGCACCAGACCTGGTGGGTTTGAACCCAATCTAGGCCTGCCAAATACAAACACAACTACAACCTCCCCTTCCCCCAAGAAAAATAGTCAGTGCCTGCGATCCCAGCTACTTGGAAGGCTGAGGCAAGAGAATCTCTTAAGCCCAAAAGTTTGAGGTTGCTGTGAGCTGTGACTTCACAGCGCTCTACTGAGGGCAACATGATGAGACTCTGCATCAAAAAAAAAAAAAAACAGCTCGGAGCCCAGCATGTACACCTGAGCTGGCAGGTTCGAAACCAGCCCGGGCCGCCAAACAACAATGATGGCTGCAACCAAAAAATGGCCAGGCGTTGTGGCGGGCGCCTGTAGTCCCAGCTACTTGGGAGGCGGAGGCAGGAGACTCGCTTGAGCCCAGGAACCGGAGGTTGCTGTGAGCTGTGATGCCACAGCACTCTATCCAGGGTGACAGCTTGAGGCTCTGTCTCAAAAAAAAAAAAAAACAACCTTAAATTATAAAGCTAGTATAATCTTCCTAACAACTAGTTTAATGTTCATGGCTACACTTTACCTAAGTTACAGTTTCCATTAGATAGAAAAAGATTCATCTGAAGCATAGAATGGACCTGAGAATTGAACAGGGGAAGAGGTTTTTGTGGATTCTTTCATACTGCAAAAGCAAAAACAATTGCCTTCTGGGGAATTGAACTAGTTTCTAAATCTAGTCTTTAAGATTAGAATGCTAAAAACAAAAAGATGAAGGAAATTAAACCCCTTATTGTTAAATTGATCTGTAAAAATGCTGTTAATGAAAAGTGATTGGGACTTGAGGCCTTTCTTCCTTTCTTCCAGACAATAAGGACTTGATTGTCAGGCCTGTATTAAATTCTGAGCCCTATTGCATGTATTTGTACTTATTATTATTATGTTTTTGTTCCTTTGAGACAGAGTTTCAGTATGTTGCCATTGGTAGAGTGCCATGGTGTCACAGCTCACAACAACCTCAAACTCTTGGGCTTAAGTGACTCTCAGCTGCCCAAGTAGATGGGAGTACAGGCGTCTGCCACAATGCCTGGCTATTTTTTGGTTGTAGTTATCTTTGTTGTTTGCAGGCCCAGGCTGGATTTGAACTTGCCAGCTTCAGTGTATGTGGCTGGCGCCCTAGCCGCTGAGCTACAAGCGCCAAGCCTATTTGTACTTATTAAAAATTGCTGGCTCAGCGCCTGTGGCTCAACTGGCTAAGGCGCCAGCCACGTACACCTGAGCTGGCGGGTTCGAATCCAGCCCGGGCCCGCCAAACAACAGTGACAGCTGCAACCAAAAAATGGCCGGGCGTTGTGGTGGGCGCCTGTAGTCCCAGCTGCTTGGGAGGCTGAGGCAAGAAACTCGCTTAAGCCCAGAAATTGGAGGTTGCTGAGAGCTGTGATGCCACAGCACTCTATCCAGGGTGACAGCTT
>CAUYRH010060864.1:0-10156 GCA_963574655.1 Perodicticus potto
AGAAACATTTAGAAAATATCAAGTTTTAGAAAGAAGAAATGATATGAGGGCTATCTCTCACAGTACGATCAAAATGTTTCTGATTGTATATGAAGCACATTCTGCCCTATGATTGCACCAATGTACACAATTATGATTTAATAAAATTATTAAAAAAAAAAAAAGAAAGAAGAAATGGAAATAAATCTCCTGACATCCCACCACCCAAACACAAGCAGTTGGCATGTTAGAAATATAACTGACTGAGAAAGTGAAGGAGATCAAAATAACCCCATATGGACTGGCTCGTCCCTGCTGGGCTCCCCTCCAAGCCCCGGTCACCGACCATTCTGGGGCAGCAGGTCTCACAGGCCAACCTGGAGCCTGGTTTCTGGACTAGAACATGACCTGATAGAGAATCTCCCTGCCCCCCAGCCGGGGTTCAGGAAAATAGGTCCCAAGTCCTTTTTACCCATAGCCCCCAAGTGTAGATGTCCTCATTAATCACACTAAAGCATCCCCATCAAAGGAGGGTGGCAAGACAGACCAGATAGTACGTACCCTTGGCCTTCACTTGGCCCAGAAGAGGGCCAAGGGGTCATTGCTCCACAATGCCATTGCCAGGTACCCGGGTCCTGGTGCAGCTGTCCCCCCAGTTCCATGGTCATGTGGCTGGGCTGTGTGGAGACTTTGATGGAGATGCCAGTAATGACTTGCGGAGCCGCCAGGGTGTTCTGGAGCCTACAGCAGAGCTGGCTGCCCACTCCTGGCGCCTCAGTGCCCTCTGTCCTGAGCCAGGAGACCAGCCACACCCTTGCACTGTGAGTATGGCCAGGAAAGAGGGAAGGGGTAGGGTCCGGAAGCCATGGCCAGTCCACAGTGCTGGAGCTGCCCTGTGCCTGCAGGTGAACACCCACCGGGCTGGCTGGGCTCGGGCCCTCTGTGGGGTGATGCTGCAGCCACTCTTTGCCCCATGCCATGCAGAGGTGCCTCCGCAGCAGCACTACCAGCGGTGTGTGTATGATGCCTGCGGGTAAGCAGGGGCAGACCTTGGGTCAGTGAGATTGGGGGTGTCAAGGGTGGCGAGAGAGTGCTGGGACTGAACACTCCCTCCCACAGGTGTGACTCGGGGGGTGACTGTGAGTGCCTCTGCTCAGCCATTGCCACCTACGCAGACGAGTGCAGCCGGCATGGGCGCCACGTGCGCTGGCGCAGCCAGGAGCTGTGCCGTGAGTATGCCCCACTCTCAGTTCCTGATACCCAGTCCCACCACGTGCTTAGCTCCTCGAAGGGTGCCCCAGCCCCAGAGAGAGCCAGCCATTTGCCATTCTAGGACAGATACATATTGCAAGCTTGCTATGTGCCAGACATGCAAGAATGGCTGCTGGCTAAGGTTGACACAGCACAAATGGCTCTTGAGGGGGGTCTTGGCAAAGGTCTATGCCAGGCATCCCTATACCCTCTATGGGTGTCACATGGGCCAGCTCACCTGGTGTCACTGCATCCTGTTGCCCTGGTGCCCCAGTGACTTGATCCTCTCTCCTCTCCCCCAGCTCTGCAGTGTGAAGGGGGACAAGTGTATGAGGCCTGTGGCCCCATGTGCCCCCCCACCTGCCATGAACACCATCCTGAGCCCAGGTGGCACTGCCAGGCTGTGGCCTGTGTGGAGGGCTGCTTCTGCCCCGAGGGGACTCTACTGCATGGTGTGTGGAGTCAAAAGGAGCAGAGGGGAGGGGGCACTGAGATTGGGAAGGGGCCATAGACCATGGTGATAGGACTGGGCCAGTAGCCACCATGCCTTTTTTCTCTGAGCCCTGTGCTCTGTGACCGCAGGAGGAGCCTGCATGGAGCTGGCAGCCTGCCCCTGTGAGTGGCGGGGCAGCTTCTTCCCTCCAGGGACTGTGCTGCAGAAGGACTGTGGGAACTGGTGAGTTGGGTGGGGGCCTTGAGAGGGACCATGGGAGGAGCCCTGGGCCAAGTCCAACCTGGCCTGATCCCACTACACCATGTGTTCAGCACATGCCAGGAAAGTCAGTGGCACTGTGGGGGTGACGGTGCCTACTGTGAGGAGCTGGTGCCCGGCTGTGCAGACGGAGAGGCCCTGTGCCAGGGGAGTGGACACTGCGTGCCCCTCTCATGGCTTTGTGACAACCAGGATGATTGTGGTGATGGCTCAGATGAGAAGGGTGAGCGTGCCTATGTGTGGCAGTGATAGTGATGGGTTAGTCCTTGTATGTGTCATTGAGCTTTCTGGGGTCAAAAAGGAGGAGATGGCCCCAGGGCTCTGCCCAGGGTGGCTTGTGGTTGTCCACAGGGCGGCTTCGTTAGCTGCTGCTCCCATTGCCAGGGACTATGACTTTGAGGAGGGAGGAGTGGACAGGATATCTCATCCTCCTGGAACCCTCCGGCAGTATCCTGAGCTCACCTGCTCCCCCATGCCAGATTGTGCTGCCCCAGGCTGTGGGGAGGGGCAGATGTCCTGCAGCTCCGGCCGCTGCCTGGCTCCCACCCTGCTCTGCAATGGCCAGGATGACTGTGGAGATGGCTCAGATGAACAGGGCTGCCCGTGCCCCCAGGGCTCGCTGCCCTGTGCCAATGGGCACTGCCTGCCCCCGGCCCTGCTCTGCGATGGGCACCCCGACTGTCCAGATGCTGCTGATGAGGAGTCCTGTCTGGGTGCGTTGTCCCTGACCTGGACTCCTGCCCACCAGACACCCCCTCCCACGAGGCCCATGCCCTCATGAGCCCCACCTCTCCTGTGCCCCTCCTTTGCCAGGTTTCTGCTGTGAAGTTGGCACCCACGAGTGTGTGAGTGGGGGCTCCCCAAAGAGTAAGAGTAGGAGGCAGAGCCCTGGGGCCAGCTCCTCCTTTCTGATTGCAGGGCAAGTGAACTGCCTTCTTGGGGAGGTGTCCTGCATCGATGGGACTTGTGTGGGGACCATTCAGCTGTGTGATGGATTCTGGGACTGCCCAGATGGAGCTGATGAGGGGCCTGGACACTGCCCTCTCCCCTCTCTGCCCATACCTCCTACTGGCTCCCCGGACACTGTGTGGAGTCCCCTGGCCAGTGCCAGCCCAGGTGAGTCTCCTGGAGGATATGGGCTGAGAAAGTTGGGGGCAGAAGCCTCAGAGAGAGGGAATGGGGGGAGCACCTCCAAGGGAGGTGTTTAGGGGTGCTGTAGGCAGAAAGGAGCAGGCACAGTGGGAGAGAAGGGATGAATGTGGTGGGGGGCTGTTGAGGGGAGTTGGAGAATCCAGACTTTATTTCCTGACCTCCCTCTGAGCTGAGGGAAGTCTCCCAAGGAGACAGCTTTTGGAAAACCGTGCAGGGAAGACTGGACTTGGGAAGGAGCAGAAGGTGGATTGGGCAGAGAGCAGGAGGGGAGCGAGCCCAGAGATGGCAGAGCAGAGCCTCCGAAGCCGCTCAGGACACGAGGGTCTAACGGGCACCCTCCGCAGCGCCGCCCTGCGGCCCCTTTGAGTTTGCATGTGGCAGCGGAGAGTGCACCCCGCGGGGCTGGCTCTGTGACCAGGAGGAGGACTGTGCCGATGGCAGCGACGAGCGCGGCTGTGGGGAGCCCTGCTTGCCGCCCTATGCGCCCTGCGCCCGTGGCCAGCACTGCGTGTCCCCTGGGCAACTGTGCGATGGCGTGCCGCAGTGCCCCGACGCCTCCGACGAGGACCCTGAAGCCTGCGGTGAGACTCTCGCGCCCCTACCGGCGTGTCCCAGCTGGCCAAACAGGCTGAGCTCATCTCTCCCCATGCAACACGCATCTCCCACTCCTGCCCTCTGCAACCAGCTGCATTAGCAGCTAGAGTGACTTAGGACCAACTGGGTCCTTAGAGTCAGAGCAGACTTTTGTGCTCCTTTGATTTTTTAATGAAACTCTGGAAAACCTTTTGTTCTCCCACCCAGGCCCAGGGAAGAGAGGGAAGGGGTTTTGCTTTTGCACAAAAGACATAGTACCATGTTGGCCCTGCCTCCTCTTCACCTTCCCTCCAGTGCTTTTGGTGCCCCTGCCAGCCCCTTTCTAGGGAGGGGGCAGGAGGGGACAAGGGCACAGAAGGACACTTTTTTCAGTGGCCACAGGCTCCACCAACTGCCACCATGCTGTGGCCTCTTTCCCTGTGGTTTGGCACCCTGGCTGAGCCTGCACCCTGAACGGCTCTGTGATGGGATCCCCGACTGTCCCCAGGGCAAGGATAAACTGGACCGTGGTGAAATACTTTATTCCTCTGGAGGAGGGCTGGAGTGGGCCAGGAAGGTGTTCTCACAACCTGCTAATTGTGCTTTCTCTCCTCTTCTCCCCCAGAGGGGCTTCTAGCCCCTGGAAGCCCCAAAAGGACAGGGCATCCCTGCCCAGAGTACACCTGCCCTAATGGCATCTGCATTGGCTTCCAGCTGGTGAGGGTGGGAATGGGTGGAGGAGGCAGAGCCATGGTACCACTCAGCACAGTGGGAGCCCTGATCATACCCCCTCCCCAGGTGTGTGATGGGAAGCCTGACTGCGACAGGTCAGGGGAGGCAGGACCCTCCCCAGAAGAGCAGGGTTGTGGAGCCTGGGGTCCCTGGAGCCCATGGGGGATGTGCAGCCAGACATGTGGGCCTGGGGTGCAGGGCCGGAGCCGCCGCTGCTCCCCGCCCGGCCTCCTGGTACTGCAGCACTGCCCAGGCCCCGATCACCAGTCTCAGGCCTGCTTTGTTGTGGCCTGCCCAGGTGAGGCCTGGGGCTACAGGGTGGGCTGTGGGTTGGGGGCTGGAGAAGGAGGGGAGAAGAAGCCCTACTCCAGGGTCCCCACCACCTACTCTGTCCCTCACAGTGGATGGTGAATGGAGCACCTGGTCTCCCTGGTCTCTGTGCACTGAGTCGTGCAGAGGCACTATGATGCGGCAGCGACAGTGCCACCCACCCCAGAACGGGGGCCGAACCTGTACCGGACTGCCCGGGGGCCCACACAGCACCCGCCAGACTCGTGAGTGGAAAGGAGTGGGCACAGCAGATGTGAGGGCCATTGGTGGGGAGCTTGTCACTGCTGCAGATCACCCTCCCTGACCTCTGACCTCTGGTTCCGGCTTTCTCTCAGAGCCCTGCCATCAGGACAGCTGCCCCAACGCCACCTGCTCTGGGGGCCTGGTATTCCGACCCTGTGTTCCCTGTCCTCTGACCTGCAATGACATCTCTAGCCAGGCCATCTGTCCACCTGACCTGCCCTGCAGCAGCCCAGGTAAGGGGACTCTGGCCTGGTGTCTGGGCCCGGGCTACGGGTCTGTGGAGGCCTGGCTCCCTGAGTTGAAGCCTCACCCTGGGTCTTTCTAGGCTGCTGGTGCCCAGAAGGGCAAGTGCTGGGCATCGAGGGAGGGTGTGTGTGGCCCCGGCAGTGCCCCTGCCTAGTGGATGGCGCCCGCTACTGGCCAGGGCAGCACATCAAGACTGACTGCCAGCTCTGCACCTGCCAAGACGCACGGCCCCGGCGCTGCCGGCCCAACCCCAACTGTGCTGGTGAGGCCCCCCTCCCTGACAGTCCCTGGTCCCCTCCCAAAACACTCATCTGGGCACCCCCCAACCCAGCTCTGGGTACTCCCTGCCAGAGGACCCCAGCCTCTGACCCTTGACCCTCCTTCAGTGGACTGTGGCTGGTCCTCCTGGGCCCCTTGGGCTGAATGCTTGGGTCCCTGTGGCAGCCAGAGCATCCAGTGGTCCTTCCGGAGCCCCAACAACCCCCAGCCCTCTGGCCGGGGTCGCCAGTGCCGTGGCATCCACCGCAAGGCCCGCAGGTACTCTGCATGCACCTGGGGCCCTTGCCCCCACCTCCTGCTCAGGACGCTTCCTATAGGCCCCTTCCCAAGATGGGGGACCCCAAATTAGGAACCTTGCTCATGCCCCTACCAGCCTAACCCCAGGACTCTCAGCGCATCTTTGGGGACCCCTGGCCTTCTCCTACTTTAGTTTCATGCTCTCTAGGTCCAGAGAGAATAGACACCTTGACAAATTAGAGGACCCATTCCTGTCCCTGGATTTGTCAAGCTCCACAAATGCAGCTTGACAAATCCAGTGACAGGAATGGGTCCGCTGATTTGAGATATGGCTGTACTTGCCTGCCCAGCCCCCTAGATGTGGTGCTGGCACAAGTACCTTCCCAGCCCCTCTTCTGGACTGGGTGCAATTTCTCAGGTGCTAGGTGGGGTGGGATGACCAAATGCCCCAGTTTGCCCAGGACTTTCCAGGCAAAACAGGAGGGCTAGTCACATTGAGTGAGCCCCCTCCCTCCCCAGGTGCCAGACGGAACCCTGTGAGGGCTGTGAGCACCAGGGCCAGGTCCACCACGTCGGGGAGCGCTGGCGCGGTGGCCCCTGCAGGGTGTGCCAGTGTCTATACAACCATACGACACACTGTTCCCCCTACTGCCCACTGGGCCGCTGTCCCCAGGTGAGAGTCTGGAGAAGGTGCTATGTGGAGGCCCCAGCAGAGGAGGCTGATGGGGTGGGTTTGAGGTAGAAAGGTGGCCTAACCTTTGGGTCCCCACAGGGCTGGGTCCTGGTGGAGGGAACAGGAGAATTGTGTTGTCACTGTGTCCTGACTGGTGAGTAGGTCAGGGGATGACAGAGGTGCCTCAAGGGGAGGAGGATCCCCAGAGACTCTGATGGGGGTGGGGTGGCTGGATGCCCCAGCCTCAGGGTGGTGGCCAGTTGGAGTCCTGGATGTTAGGGGGGAAGGTGCCCTGGGGAGGGGGGGTGTCTTACCTCTGCCTTCCCACTCTGCCTGCCTCCCTGGTGCTTTTGAGGCCTTCTGCCCTCCTACCCCGTGCCATCCTTGAAGGTGCTATCTTTTCTGCTGGGCCAGATCTGGTTGATTTCCTGTCCCCCTTTTTTCATGAATAAGTTGGACTTTTTCCAGAGCATCTTTACCTGAACATGAAAGCATCTTTACCTAGGAATGAAACAGGAAAATCCAAAGGGTTACAAATGGATGCATTTATGGGTCCAGCTTTCTTATCCTAAAAGTACATCCACAGGTTGCTGAGGTTAGGGCAGAGCCAGCATATATGCACTTGTACAGGCTGTCCACTGCACAAGTGAGCTAGTGAGTGGTGAGTGAGGGCTGGCCTCCAGCCCACAGGGGAGCTTCCATCCAGAAACAGCCCTTTCCTAATGCCCACAAAGGTGCCCTATTAGTGACAGCATCCCTAGATTAGGAACTGCAGTTAAAGTCGTGGATCTAAAGTAGCTTTAGACTGGCAGTTTAATCCTGTGTTCTCTAAATAGTCAGTCGGAGTGAAAGGCCCCAGTATACACCCAGGGAAGGAAGAGGGGTCCTTTGCAGCTGAGGACTATTCCTGGGTTTCCTGAGACTTCCCAGAGAGAAGTGCTCCAAGAAGAGGGGAAAGGCCTGAGTGCTGGCAGCAGCTGTTGTGTCTCTCCCCTGACCTGGAGTCTCCCCACCTAGGAGAGAACAAGACGGTCCACCCCATGGCCACTCCTGCCCCAGGCCCAGCTCCCGGTTTCCAGATTGAACCTCCCCTGGTCAGCTACATTCTACCTCCGCTGGGAGGTAAGGATCACGAGCTGTCATAATACAGTGCTGAGGGGGGCACTGCCCAGGGGTTGCCCAAGCTGGGAGCTAAAACAGGACTTCGGGGACCTTTGCCTTGCTTTACACATGGAGGATGGTTATTCTGAGGATCTGGGAGTCGTCCCATCTTAAGTTGCCTCCCTGGCCCAGGCTTCTGTCCTGTTGTCCTGTCCATGGATACCTGCTAGGCCTTTCAAATCTCCCAGCATCCCTGAGGCTCCTGCCACCATCTGCCCTCCCTGACTATAGCCCCTCTCTCTCTCTGCACACAGATCCCTGCTATTCTCCCCTGGGGCTGGGCCGACTGCCAAAGGGAAATCTGCAAGCACCATCCCAGCAGCAGCTGCACCCCAGCCAGGCTGCCCTCCTGGGGGCTCCCACTGAGGGGCCCAGCCCCCAGGGAGGAAGCCCCAGAGAGGACTCTTATGCTGAGTCACACTCCTACCTGGAGCTGGACCTGCTTCAGCTCCAAAACCTCACTGGTTAGTGGAGAGGCTGGAAGAGGGGCAGTGATGAGGGCGGGAGGGGAGTAGCTCCTTTAGCTCTGATCTCTACCCTTGACCTGGCCCTGCCCTAGGCATCATAGTCCAGGGGGCTGGTTCCTTCGACACTTATGTCACCAGCTTCTCGCTCCAGCTCAGTAGTGATGGTCTACACTGGCACAACTACCATGACATCCTTCCTGGCATCTTGTCCCTGCCCAAGGTACTACTCTCCCAAGGCCCCTGGGCCAGGGACTGACCTTGTCCCTTGTGAGTCCCAGAGTCTTTGTCCCCAAGGCCTTTCATCCTCCCTGAGGGACACTACCTACATTAGATGCTTGTTGAACACTTGGTAAGTAGCAAGGACTATGCCACTGTCGAGTGGATGTCAGGGAACAGTCAAGTGGCTCAGACCGAGGGCAGGCACGTGAAGCCCTACAACAGCCTGCAGGGAGAGCAGATGGGGGGACAGAAAGTTCAGTGAGGACCTCAGGGAGCCCAGACCCAAGCAGGGCCACATGGAAAGCAGCCTGGACCCAGCCCCGCCCTCATGGGGTTTGCATCACCCATGGGAGACAAACCCTGTGAAGCAACAGGAGTCAGCCCCACCACGTGTTCACTCCTAACTGTAAGGAGCACCACTGTGTGCTAGGTTCTGGGCCTGGCCCTGGGGACACAGCAGTGAGCACTGCCTGGTCCCTGCCCTTAGGACACCATAGGCCCACAAGGAGAAGCTTAGGCCAGGACAAGACCTCCCCTCATGGCTTTGAGAGACTCAGATGGCTACTGTGGGAGCCTGGGCTCTGGGAGGGGCAGAATCCATGCGGAGAAGGTTGGGTGACAATGAGCCCTGTTCAGGAGGTCATCTGGGGGGAGCTGGAGCAGGGGGTAGGGCTTCGTCAAGCAGCACCTTCTGCTGGCAGCTTTTCTCTGACACCTGGGGTGACCCAGCTCCAGAGGTATGGACATTCAGCCACATGGTGCAGGCAAGGTTCGTTAGGGTGTGGCCCAGCGATGTCTACCACGGCGAGGACGGCCGCAACGTCTTCCTGCAGGTGGAGTTGCTGGGCTGTGAACCAGGTATGGGGTGCACTGGGAACAGGTGGGGCAAGGGGGCATGATGTGGCAGGAGTCCTCAGCCATGTGCCCCCCTGCAGTGCCTCCACCAGTGCCTCCATGCCCTGGGGCTGGGCACCGTTGTGCCAGTGGTGAGTGTGCGCTGAGTGGTGTCCCATGCGACGGTGCTGTGGACTGCGGGGATGGCTCAGATGAGGATGGCTGTGTGCTCCTGTCTGCGGGTACCAGCAGGTGCAGTGGGGCCTGCTGCCCAGCTCTTAGAGGGACAGCCATGTGGGAGGGGCGTCCTGTGCCGTCTTCAGCCCCCAGGTGCCCATGGACCCTGTGTGCTGAGGGGCTGCTGCTTTTCCACCGTGGATCCTAGGATACTGTGCCTTTTCCATAGCGTCTGGAGTTTAGGAGTTCTCAAAATGTGGCCCCTAGACCAGCAGCATCAGCTTCACCTGGACCCTATTAGACATGCAGATTCTCAGGCCCCACCCCAGACTGCAGGGCGGGCCGTCACCTTTGCAGCCTCAGTGGACAGCACCTTCCCAAGTGCTCCCTTGCAGTGAGAGCCCCCAGGCCCTGCCTAGGGCACACTCACCCCTGCCTGGATGTGGGACTCTCAAAGTGGGAGAGCCCCTGGAACCCCTTTGGCTATTTTTCTTTTCAGAGTCCATTCCACAGCCTGGACCCCAGCTCTCTCTTCCACCCAGCCCAGGGAGGTGAGTGAGCAGCCACAGACTCAGAGGGTCGGGTGAGAGGACAGGGAGCCCCCCATTTCAGCACCTATGTCCCCCCACATATGTTTCCTGGTGCTGCCCTTAGTCAGGCCTTCAGCCTGGAGTCTGGGGGCAGCTGGAGGCGCGGAGGAGCACAGGGCTTGGGGGAGCTTGGTATGAGAGAAGCCTACGCCCCTGGTAGGGAGGTGACCCCCACAGGGCAGGCATCAGAGCATCCATGGTCACAGCTGTAACAACACTGTGTCCAGGTCCCCTGGGGCTCTCTGGATGAGGCTGGAAGGATGGGGCTTGGGTGTCTGTAACAGGAAGAAGAGGGGCAGGG
>CAUYRH010060865.1:0-21944 GCA_963574655.1 Perodicticus potto
GTTGTGGTGGGCACCTGTGGTCCCAGCTACTTGGGAGGCGGAGGCAGGAGACTCGCTTGAGCCCAGGAATTGGAGGTTGCTGTGAGCTGTGATGCCACAGCACTCTATCCAGGGTGACAGCTTGAGGCTCTGTCTCAAAAAATAAAAAATTAATTAATTAATTAATTAAAAAAAAAAAAAACAGAAGAACTAACTGGGCATGGTTGTGGGTGCCTGTAGTTTGTTCTATTCAGGAGGCTGAGACAAGATGATTGCTTGAACCCAGGAGTTTCAGGGTGCAGTGAGCTAGGCTGACATATGGCATTCTACCCTGGATGAGACTCCATCTCAAAAAAATAAAATTAAATAAAATTAAATAAATTAGTTTAGCCATAACACTGTTTTGGAGTTGGGTGAAGGAAACATTACCTTTTTTTTTTCTTTTTGCAGTTTTTGCCCAGGACTGGGTTTGAACCCACCACCCCCGGTATGTGGGGCTGATGCCCTACTCCTTGAGCCACAGGCATCGCCCTACATTTTTTTTTTTTGAAACAGGGTCTCAAAGCTGTCACCCTGTGTAGAGTGCAGTGGCATCTGAGCTCATAACTTCCTGAAGCAATTCTCTTGCCTCAATTTGTCCATTTTTAGTAGAGATAAGGTCTCACTTTTTTGCTCAGGCTGATCTCAAACTGGTGAGCTCAAGCAATCCACCCGCCTCGGCCTCCCCGAGTACTAGGTCATGTGAGCAACCATGCCTGGCCTGGATATATTACTTTTATGTGACTCTACACTATCAATATAAATAGGACTAAAACACTAAATACACACAGATACATATATGCATACATACTCATATATAGAAAACACACAGAAATAATAGCATATGAGTCATTATGGAGTAAATTTAGTATTCCAAAGTTCTGGCGGCACCCGTAGCTCAGTGAGTAGGGCGCTGGCCATATACACTGGAGCTGGTGGGTTCAAATTCAGCCTGGGCCTGCTAAACAGCCATGACAACTACAACCCAAAAATAGCCGGGTGTTGTGGTGGGTGTCTGTAGTCCCAGCTACTTGGAAGGCTGAGACAAGAGAATTGCTTAAGCCCAAGAGTTTGAGGTTGCTATGAGCTGTGACGCTACGGCACTCTACCCAGGGTGACATAGTGAGACTCTGTCTCAAAAAAAAAAAAAGGAAAAGAAAAAAACGGAAAAACAAAGTGCATGTATAGGAAGAGGATGAAAGTACTCACCGATGTTAGACTCTGATACATGAAGGAGGCATATTGTAATCTCTGACATAATCTATTTTTTCTCTTTTTTTCTAGGACTGTCTTCCTAGAAAGAGAGTCTTGTTCTGTCACCCAGGCTGGAGTACAGCGGCACAATCATAGCTCACTGCACCTTCAAACTGCTGGACTCAAGAGATCCTCCCACCTCAACCTCCCAAGAAGCTGGGATTACAGACGCCCACCAGAATGCCCAGCTGATTTTTCTATTTTTAGTAGAGACAGGGTCTCATCCTTGCTCAGTCTTGTCTTGTACTCCTGATCTGAAGTGATTCGCCCACCTCAGCCTCCCAGAGTGCAAAGATTACAGGCATGAACCGTCTTGCCTAACCAGAAATAGACTGTTTTAAAAGAAACCATGAGAGGCTCGGCGCCCATAGCATAGTAGTTATGGCTCCAGTCACATACACCAAGGATGGTGGGTTCGAACCCGGCCTGGGCCAGCTAAACAACAATGACAACTACAACAAGAAAAATAACCAGGCATTGTGGCAGGTGCCTGTAAGTCCCAGCCACTTGGGAGGCTGAGGCAAGAGAATCGCTTAAGCCCAAGAGTTGGAGGTTGCTTGTGAGCTGTAGCCGCCACGGCACTCTACCGAGAGCAACATAGTGAACCTCTGTCTCAAAAAATTAATAAATAAGGCCCAGCACCTGTGGCTCAGTGAATATGGTACCAGCCCCATATATCGAGGATGGCGGGTTCAAACCCAGCCCCTGCCAAACTGCAACCAAAAAATAGCTGGGCGTCGTGGCAGGCACCTGTAGTCCCAGCTACTCAGGAGGCTGAGGCAAGAGAATCGCTTAAGCCCAGGAGTTGGAGGTTGCTGTGAGCTGAGACGCCACAGCACTCTACCGTGGGCTATAAAGGGAGACTCAGTCTCTAAAAAATAAATAAATAAATAAAAGAAACGTAAGAAAAATAAATCAGAAACAAATGTAAATGATTCCCTTTAAAAGAATAAGTAGGAACAAGGGAAAAATAATATGAATGAGACTAAGACTTCTGAGTATACCTTTTTATATACTTTTGACTTTTTTATTTCTTTTTCTGAGTTTTGACTTTTTCATCAAAAAGAAAATTAGACGAAATGGTAGATAAAATAGAAAAAATTAAATAAAAACTAAAAGACAAAGAAAGCAAACTCTAAAAAATTAAGCTAATCATATTTTGAACGGATAGCACAGCTGTACATATTAATGCTAAGAAAAACAGCAACAACAATAACAAAAAAAACCCCTGGTAAGACGCCTTGCATTTCACTTAGCAGAATTGGTGTTTGTCATGGTGTTGTGGTTGAAATAATCCTGAAACTATTTTGTGAGTATTTTGGGATAGAACAAGAAAGTAAATGCATGAATATTCTCGGAAATTTCTGTCACCATGGCAACGGGATGATTCAATACAGGAAGGGAAAAGATTGGGAAGAAAGAACGCTGATGTGGTGGATTTGAACTGAAGCTGTGAGTATGGACTCAAGTGAGTTTTGGGTTTTGTTTTTTGGTTTTCAAATGTTTTTTCTGGCTCTGTCCCAGAAACAGCATGGAAGCGACAGCGTCCAGTCGTCATGAGCGCTCCTAGCATCCAGATCTAAAATACTTTCTCTACTAATTCCCAATTTCAGATCTGGTTGAAGGAACATTCAAGTTATTCTGGGAAATCCCATGTGAACAGGCAAGAAAGTTCAGCAACACCAGTGAAAACATGGAGGAGTACATAGTCACTGGCTTAGAGGGGCTCTCACTGGTTACCTTTGTGACAATTCGAGCATCAAAAAGAATAATAGTGATGGATTATAACACTGAGTTAAAATAATAGGATGGAGGCTCGGCACCTGTGGCTTAAGCCGCTAAGGCGCCAGCCACCTACACCTGAGCTGGCGGATTGGAATCCAGCCTGGGCCCGCCAAACAATGACGGCTACAACCAAAAAATAGCTGGGCATTGTGGCGGGCACCTGTAGTCCCAGCTACTTGGGAGGCGGAGGCAGGAGAATCGCTTGGGCCCAGGAGTTGGAGGTTGCTGTGAGCTGTGATGCCACGGCACTCTATCCAGGATAACAGCTTGAGGCTCTGTCTCAAAAAAAAAAAAAAAATGGGCTGGGAGCAGTGGCTCATGCCTGTAACCCAGACATTTTGGGAGGCTAAGGGCAGGAGGATCCCTTGAGGCCAGGATTACAAGCCAGTTACAAAAAAAAAAAATTAGTCAGGGGCAGGAGTATTGATTGAGCCCAGGAGCCCAAGACTACAATGAGCTGTGATTGTGCCACTGCACCAGCTTACATGACAGAGTGAGACCCTCTCCCTAAAATGTAAAGTAATAATAATAATAAAATAATAATAATTGCCAGGCACAGTGGCTCACACCTATAATCCCAGCACTTTGGGAGGCTAAGGCAGGTGGATTGCTTGACCTGAGGGGTTGGATACCAGCCTGAGCAATACTGAGACCCCAGGTGGCACCCATAGCTCAGTGGGTAGGGCGCCGGCCACATACACCGAGGCTGGCAGGTTTGAACCCAACCAGGCTAGCTAAAACAACAATGACAACTGCACCAAAAAAAAATATATGTATCAGGGCTTTGTGGTGGGTGCCTGTAGTCCCAGCTACTTGGGAGGCTGAGGCAAGAGAATTGCTTAAGCCCAAGAGTTTGAGGTTGCTGTGAGCCGTGACGCCACGGCACTCTACCCAAGACGACAGCTTGAGACTCTGTCTCAAAAAAAAAAAAAAAAAAAGAGTGAGACCTCATCTCTACTAAAAATGAAAAACTGAGGCAAGAGAATCACTTGAGCCTAAGAGTTTGAGGTTGTGGTGAGCTATGACACCACAGCTCTCTATGAGGGGCAGCAAAGTGAGACTCGGTCTCAGAAATAATAATAATAATAATAATCCATGAGTCATTAGGAACACTCAAGAATGTCAGGGGTGGGGAGGGTAGATCTGCACAGAAGGACCCCAGCTAATGAAGGTTGAAGAAATGGTAGATAGGCTTAGAAAAATCACCTTTTTTGTAAACACACATTTATGTGTTCAGACATAGGGACGCTATGCGGGGAGATGGCAGACCTCACTGTCACCACGCTCCTATTGTACGTCCATGAGGCACATTGCAGGGTCCTCACACACCAAAACCACAGGGACCTGCAGGCAGAGACTGATTGCGGCCGGAGCCCCATCCCAGGGAGAAAGCCTGGTGCTCCCAGAGCGAGCGACCGGCTCAGGAGGGCCTGCTGGGGAGAAGGGCGCCCAGTGGGGAGAGGTGGGGACAATGGGAGGAAGAAATGTAGACCAAAGGCGGCCCGTGGCAGACCCTGCGTCTGCATGACCAGGGGTCCCCACAGGGAGCGAACTTGGCCGGGAGGACACAGCACCAGCTGCCCTCCTAGGGCCCCGCCAGCCTCCCGAGGGTCTCAAGGTTGAATGATCCCTGTTCCATGAGCCTCGGCCAACCCAGGCTCCCTCCCACTCTGGTCCTCTTAAAACAGGAAATGAAGGGAGTTGTTTGAGCAAACTCTGGAGACAAACCACACCCTCTCTTTACCCAGTGAAGTTTGGAGGGAGTGCAGGCCGGCTGAGAGAACAGCCTGGAGCAGAGACCCCAATCTCTGACCGTCACGCACACAGGTGGGCAGACCCTGGAGGGGACACAGCAGGCCCGGGCTCCACTAGGAAATCTGTGGCAGCAGCCACCCCCTACTCCCAGGTCACGTGCCCACAGGGGGGTCTCCGGACCCGGTGCCCCCAGCCTCATTGGCATCTTTGCAACGGTGGGTTTAAGTGAGTGCCGCATCTCTGCACATCCTCCCGGGCAGGGCAGGGGCGTGCCCATGGTGGGAGGCAGCGTCCCTCCCTGGGAGCCCCCACTTGCCCCTGAGCTGCCATTCTCAGTCCTGAGGGAGGGGACAGAAAGCTGCGAGGGGAGCCCAGGTCAAGAGCGGGCTGGTAACCAGCAATTGGGGCAGGGCTGGACGGATGATGGACAGATGGGTGGATGGACCTGTGGATGGAGGAAGGAAGGAATGAAAAGGTGAATGAATTAACAAACAGAGAAGGCCGGGCGGAGTGGGGAGGCTGGGAAGAAGAGGACACAGAACATGACCTGTCCAGCCACGCCTTGGGCCATGCCCGGACACATCCTGTTGCTTCAGGGCTGTCCCCCGACTTATAGCACACGGGAGCCTCATAACAGCCTGCAGGACAGATCTTTGGGAAGCAGACCAGGGGGCTGGGGGGGTCCCCACGCGTTTCCCCCTGCAGCAGCGGAAGCCTCCCTTGGGCTGGGCTTCCTGGATGAGGGTCAGGAAACACCAGCTGTGGCCCCACTCTATCACAGCCTCACACCACTCGCTCAGGCTCTGGGAGGGAGGGTGGGAAAGAGGGCACCGGGTTTCCCAGGTCTACAAAGAGACCCGCTGGGGCTGCCGGGTCCAACCCTGGAAGCACTGTGTGTGCCCAGCAGGCTGGTACCTACATAGGGAACCCCTAACTCCCCTCACTCACACCTCGGGGAGAACACCCCAGCCTTGGAGAAGGCTTTGCTAAAGGAGCCAGCGCTGGCCCTCAGGGGCAGGCTGGGCCAGTCCGATTCCACCTGTGTGCAGATGGGCCTCCTGAGCCCTGGAGCCAGGAACAGACTCATGCACCATCTCTGCCCCAAATCCCCACCCACCCCATGCGCACAACTGCCACCTGTTCTATGCAAGGGCCCTGGGGTGCACTCCTATTTGCACCCAAAGTCCCTGGCCAGCGTAGGTGCACACACGTGAACCTTCCTCACTTCCTCACCACTGGTCACAAAGTCTCCTGCAAAAGGGCCACCTCCCACCTCTCACTCACCGTCCAATGTCCGAGCAGACCTTGGAGTCCGCGGCCACGGCAGCGTGGGGAAAACCCTGGGGGCTGCAGGGGGCCCGGCGGCGAGACAGCAGCACAGCCGGCACAATGATAGCCAGCGCCAAGCCCAGCCCCAGCAACACCAGGCTGACCGTAGCCCCACGGCCCCAGGCCATGGCTCCAAGGCCCTGGGGGAGAGCGAAGGCAGGTCGGCAGACAGATGGAGAGATGGACAGGCAAGATGTGCAGGGAGACTCACAGAGGATTGGACAGATGGACCCGGAGAGCGACAAGCCGACGGATGGCCAGACAGGCCGGACAGCTGCACAGAGGACGGTAAGAGAAGGGTGTCAGACAGTGGGACAGAGACAGGCTTACAGACGGGTGGACAGACAGACAGCAGCGGGACAGGCAGGCGGGTGTGTGGACAGACAGGCAGGCAGCTGGCGCTGCTGTGCTCCCCGAGTGTCCGCTCAGGAGGCAGGGTCCCTCACGCCTCAACTTCCAGTTTTCATCTCCTTAAGCCCTGGCGGGAGGCCAGTACCAAAACATCCAGGGGAAGTTTTTTCTTGCCTAGAGCCGGTTTTTGCTTTAACTCCCTCACTGCTGGTCAGTCCTCCAGCCGGCACCCTGCGACACTCCAGCCGTGCTGTACCCAGGAAACCACGGTACTGGGCTTCCAGTAGCCCCCAAGGCACGTACCGGTTCCCAGCAAAGCTGGGACAGCAGAGCTACGGCCACCTGGGTCAGGCAAGGCTGTCCAGGCAGCTCAGCCTCAGCATGGAGACAGGGCTGAAGAGACAGAGGAAGGGGACCTGGTGAGTGTGTTGCTCAGGACCCAGTTCATGTCCTTGCTATAGCCAGGGTGGGGAGGTACCCTTGGGGTGACCAGGAGGGGGTCACCTTCAGATAGGCAGACTTGGGAGCACCAAACACCTATGGCTACAAGATGCCCACGTGGGCCATGCAGCCAGGCCATGGGTTCAGCCCTTGGCACCCAGTGTCCACTGGACTATTTCTCCTGAGGACCTGCTATCCCAGAAATGCAACACCCCCTGGCCCCCAGCCCCGCAGCTCTGCCACTCACTTCCCTGTCTATCCCCACTATTCCTGGGGTGGCAGTGCCTCCTCCCCTGGGGACACCAGCCTGGGCCCTGTCCCCCCAGCCCCAGGCGCTGAGGCAGTAAGGACCCACTGAGAAGCTCTCTTGGTGAGGCTCAGCAGGGCCACGGGGTGCAGGCGCTGAGGGCAGGACTCCTCTGGCCCCAATAGTTCTCACGTGTCCTTCCCGGCTGAACATTCCCCACACAGGGGGTCTACACAGGGAGGCAGAGCCCCCCCTCTGTCTTCAGCAGAGACACTGAAGCCCCTAGAGGGACTGTGTCCTCACAGACCATGCAGCCTGCCAAGCCCCTGGTCATTCTGGGCTGGAGTGGCTGTTAGGGGCAGGCCTTCCTGTAAGCTATTCCCACGGTTGTCTCTCACTGTGGGTGACTGTGGGTGCCTTCCCTTGCCCCCACCCGACCCCCACGCTGCAATGACATTGCTCAACCGAGAACCACAGTGCATTCCTGGGCCCTGGCCAGCCCACCCGCCTACTGCAGGCCTCGCAGCCTGGAGGCTAGGACAGCAGGGCTAGGGAAGTCCCCCTCCTCTCCCCTGCCACCCTGGTCAGGCACAGGCCAGAGCAAAGGCCCAGAGAAGACAATGGGTATCACACTGGGCCAAGGAGGCCAGCAGGGAAGGGCCCGGAGTATCCTTACAATAGGTTATAGGGGAGGGGACAATGGGAAGAAAAGAGAGAATTCAAGTCCCCCAGCCCCTGAGGTAGTCCTTGGCTAAGCCCCATGGAGCTTAGGGACCAGGGGTACACTTTGCCAGCCCCCACTTCCCTCACTGCAGTGCAGCCCAGACCAAGGCCTGTCCCTCTGACCTCAGTCTTCTCCTCTGTAAATGGGGCCGTGGCTTTTCCTCTCAGGCCAAAGAAGGGCTGAGTAGTGACTTGCACATGGGCAGCACCCTTGAGGGCTCCATGTCAGACCTGGAAGCAAGCTGCAGGCACAAAGTCCTGTTTGCCTGTGGGCACTTGGGAAGCACTAGGTTTTCCAGCCTCCTGAAGGGCAGGCCTGGCCTTGCCTGGGTCCTCCCCGGCCTCAGGGTCGCCCTCGGAGCCCTGTGCTCACTGGTGGGTGAGGACTGGCTGTGCCCTGACCCTGGCCCCCCTCTACCAGCCTCTCACCCAGATATTACCACCACCTATGGAGGATGCCGCATCTAGCAATTCCCTCCCAGACCCGCCTCCTCCGGGCTGCATTGTCCCCCCGCTGGCCTGAGCCCTGACCCGTAGGGATCTGGGGACCTCTTCCAGCTCACTGTTCCCTGAGAACCAGGCCTCCTCCTGGAGCTGGTCCCAAGCTCCAATTTCACTCTGGCTTGTGCTTGGAAACCACCCTCCCCCGCCCCCCAGGGCCTGGCTCTGACCGGGACATTCAGCGGCAGCCTCCTGGCAATCCCCTGTCCTCAGAACTCAGCTGCGCCTTAGTGTGACACCCCAGGGGCTGAGGCGGCGCCAGGTTCCTGGCATCTGATGCCCCCACCTGCCTAAGTGACCGCCGGGGCTGCAGCGCCCCCTGGTGGCTCCCATGAGGTGGCTAGGGTCTGCACAGCACCTGCCTCCTGAAAAGGCTGAGGGTGGCTCCTCCCAATCCCCTGTCTTCACACATCCCTCAGCCAGTCGGCACCACTTCACACACAGGACAGTGAGGCCCAGAGGATGGGGAGCCTGGCACAGCAGCCCCCATTTATTGCACTGCTCTGCCACTCGCAGGGGAAGCACATCCGCCAGGGCGCCACCCCGGCCCTGGTGAGCGTCTCGTGTCTGGGTTGCTGGTCAGTCTTGTCCACCCTGAGCACTTAGTAGCCGGCGGGCTCCCCTCCTTTCCTGGAGTCCGAGGCGGCCGCCCAGCCGCTGGCCGTGTGGGCAATGGCCTGCACCACAGCGATGAAGGAGGAAACAAGCTGGGTTTGGTGGTGCCGAGTCTTCAGGGCTGCAACCACCACCTGGGGGGTGGAAGGAGATGGAGAAACCTCAGCAAGGCCCCAGACATGCATGGTCACAGGCCTCGCTACCCAGAGGGCGCTGTTTCTAGCCAGTGACCAGGAGGAGCAAGCTGGGTGCACATGGCCTGCTGGCTCTCATTACAGCAGGTGGCGTGGCCCTCACAGCACCGATGGCCCAGGCAGAGGGCACAAAGATCATCTGCTTGGGCGGGACACCCACCGGTGTCTGCTCTGTGATGGCTTGGGAGATCCAGGCCTCCAGCACGATGCCCTGCAGCCCCACCCTGTGATTCGGTTCCCCACCCCTGGCCCACCTCATCGAAGTCTTTCTCCAGCGTTGTGACATTGGGCAAAAGCTGGTTGTGCAGCCGGGGCTCCTCCACGGCCCGTTTCACATCATAGCCAAACCACAGGTGGTGAATGATAGCCTGGCGGGAGACAGGGGTGCAGTCAGCAGTGCCTGGGGGGTAGAGGCAGGGAGCGCAGGGGCTGGCACATACCAGTGCAGTGGCTGTGGTGATCTGTGTGCCCCCAGAGGCTCCCACCACCATGCGGACACGGCCGTCCTGGCCCACTATGATGGTTGGACACATGGATGAGAGTGGCTGTTTCCCTGTAGCCAGAAGGAGGGGACAGAAAAGCTGGTTAGCTGCATGCCCAGGCCACCAGTCCCCTCCTCACCCAAAGCTCCTGCCCCTTGATCCCCACCACGCACCTGGCTTGATGAAATTGGCAGGCGAAGGGGGTACCCCGAACTGGTTGGTGATGTTGGGAGAGCTGAAATCATCCATCTCATCATTGAACAGGATCCCGCTGACCTGGGAGCGGACCTTGGAGCCGAAGCTGCAGGCCAGCCGGGTTAGACAGCAGCGTCCTGCCTGGGCCCTCCCCACCCTTCTGAAGCTCAAACTCACTCCCTGAGAGGCCTGGGGCAGACCGCTGAGGTAGGGCCTCAGTTTCTTCCTACAGAAGGAGGTGTTGGAACCCCTTATGGGACACATAGGCAGCCCCCACCCACTTGCCCAGCCCTGCCCAGCCCAGGTGGCCAGTGTCCCCTACTAGAGGTTGATGGTGCTGGTGGCAGACACGGCGCTGCCGTCCTCCGCAACAACAGACAGGTGGGCGGTGCCCCCATCGTTGGGCGTGTAGTACTCAGGCTCGTAGTAGGAGGCTGGGTGAGTGGTGTTGTCGGAGATCCGGGCCCGGAGCTGGGCCGCAAAGAACTCAGAGGTCAAGTTGAGGACCACCTGCCGAGACCCCAGAGCTGGCCTGAGGAGGTGGGAGGGGGCACAGGGTTGTGCCAGCAGGTCTCAGAAAGCCCCCTCCCCCAGCTGTGGCTCTGACCACAAACTCTCCTGTACCATAAACCCTCTGTGGCTCCCCGGGGCCCAGAGTCAGGCCCAGCTCTTCACGTCCAGTCTGACCCCCTCTCTCCAGCCCCTGTCTCTGTTGTATTTTAGCAATTCTGAATGTCTATCTGTCCCTCAAGCTTCTAGACTCTGGTCACATTCAGTAATTCATTTATTCATGCAAATATTTAGGAAGCTCGCCCAGCACTGGAAAGTCAGCAGAACCCAGGCAGGTAGCCCGGGCCTTCGTGGTGGGAGAAACAAAAGCAGGCGGGGAAAGTGCTGAAAAGCCAGGTAAGGGGAATTGAGAAGAACGTGGCACGGACAGAATTGTCAGGAAGGGCTTCTTAGAGGAGGTTGACAATTGAAAAGAGCACGGAATGGGTGGTGCAGGCCTGTGAGCAACAGAGAGTGGACGGGGTGAGGGGCAAAGGAGATTGACGATGCAGGCTGGGTCCCATCTCAAAGGACAGTGTGGGTCCCATAAGGACTTTGGCTTTTGCTCTGAGCTACACTCACACAGGCTTGGGGCGGGAGTGAGCACCCAGGGGAATGTTCTCAAAGGGTCCCTCTGGTGGCCATGATAGGAATAATCATGGCGATAAACGGAGGCATCAGTGTCCCAGGACTGACCAAAGCCACAGGCCTGGCCTAGGTCCCAGACAGCAGTGAGGACAGAGAACAGAGGAGATGAAGGAGGTAACAAGGGTCCCTGGATGCCAAGCAAAGAACAAGGTTTTCAGCCAAGGGAAAGACGGTCTACCTGAATCTGCTCCCCAGGAAACAGAAAGAAGATAAATCCAGAATGTGGGACATTCTCCAAGACAGCTTCCCTGGGCTTTAAAAACCAGCCAAACATCCACGGGGGGCTGCTATAGAAGAGACATCCCAGCCAGACGGAAAGGTGTGACATGACAGGTCCTGGACCCACAGAACGAAGGGAACCTCGCAGAAACCCCCGTGTAGGGGTATGATAGGTGATGCCACCCGATGTGGGGTTTCTGGCTGCTATGATGCGTTGGAGTCCTCCCTCTTAAGGAGACACACCCTGAAGTGTGACAGCAGCAACTTACTGACATCTAATCGCTCAGAACAAACCCGGGTATCAGCAGAGGAAGACACAGACGGAGACAGTTAGGAAGTTTACAGAGGAAGGGAACGTCGATGTTTTTGACTTTTTTTACAGCATTTTCACAGGTGTGAAAATTTGCAAAACAAAACGTCGGGGAAAGGAGGAGGATGTGGTGAGCTGCGTGAGATGCTGTCAAGAGGGGCCTGAAGGGGAAACTGAGGCTGCCCCTGGGTGGTATGAGGAAGGGCGGAGCCTGAAGGGAGAGAGGAGGGAACTGGGTTGTCCCCTCTGGCGTGGAATGGAGGGTGCAGAATGCTCATCAGGACATAGAAAAGCCAAGGAGCTTCTGTGAGATCACAGGCCAGGGTAGGGGGTCTGTAGGTCCACCCAGAAAGCTGGGAAGGCCCTTGATAGGGGTCCCAGTGAGACCCCAGAGTGCAGCTAGCGCCACCTGGTGGTGAGTGGGTCACACAGCACCGGGCTGAGGGTGGGGATCTGGGCAAGGTCCGTTCCTTGGAGTAACAAGGGAACAGGTGGCCTCTGCCCTCCTGGCCCTCTCCCCCTCACTGATCCTTCTTATCACCCCCGAGGGCTGAAATGCCCTTCACCTTAGCACTGATCACTCCAGAACCTTCCGGACAAGGGCATAGCACATTTAAAGGCCCTGTGCTAGGAGCGTGACCAGAACTGGGGGCAGTACTAGTGGGCCACTGTCAGCTC
This sequence comes from Perodicticus potto, assembly GCA_963574655.1. NCBI lineage: Eukaryota > Metazoa > Chordata > Mammalia > Primates > Lorisidae > Perodicticus > Perodicticus potto. The sequence goes on from CAUYRH010060865.1 coordinate 12,295, forward strand.
CATGCCCCCTGGCCCTCCCCACACTGTGAGACCAAGGCTGGGGGTCGCTGGTCCACCCCAGTACACAGTGGGCCCACAAACAAAGTCCGTGGCAGGAATGGATTCATAAAGCAAACACAAGGCTGAGTGGCCACAGGAGCCCAGCTGGTGCCTCTACAGCGGGCCCCACACCTATTGTGGGCTAGCCCCACCCCTTACCTTAGTCATATTGACAAATTTGGGGTCCCCCAGCAGGGTCCTCTTGGCGTAGGCGAACCGGAAGGCCTCCACGATGCGGTGGTAGGTCAGGCCCTTCTGCTCTGGGGTCTCCACGTTCTCCGGGGAGAAGTTGTACCCTATTGGGTCAGAGCCAGGTACATGCTGGCAGGCTGCGGGGGCTTAGAGGGGCTAAGAGGGCTAATGCCTCCCTGAGCTGCCTTGCTGGCCTTTGATCACAAACAGCAGCGACTACTTCAGAAAGCAGCTTAAAGCAGCAGAAGGGCTTCCCTGGCTTGGACCTCCTGAGTCTCAGCTGGAGGGCCAGGCACTCTACACAGTCACAAATGACCACTTAGGTTTACCAGGGGTGTCCTCGACACCAGGCTACCTGGCCCAGGACTCCTGCACCCCTTTCCCTCTGATGACTCTTCCTCCTCACCCAGCCCCTGGACCATGCCCACCAGGGCCCTGGTCACTCTGTACTGCCTCCCATGGGAGACGGAGGGCCATGGAGCAGGGGTACACCTTGGGAGGTCAGCAATGGGAGGACACAGGGTGGACCCAGGCAGGCCAAGACGAGCAGGGTGGAACGTGGGGAGGGAGAGGCAGTGCCACAGCCCCTCACCTTTGAGGATGTTGAGGATGAGAGACAACACAGGCCCGCTGAGGGGTGTGCTGGGCATGTAGAGGACCATGTCCCCAAGGTTGATGTTCAGTGGGTGCTCAATCAGTTCAGCACGGTAGTTGTTCAGGTCCTCAACTGTCACGATGCCTCCTGCAAAGAGACAATGGCTCAAGTGGACACAGGGATGGGGTTGCACTGTGACAGGGAAGACCCAGTGCCCTCATATGCCTCTCTCTCCAAGCCCACCCTCATCCCTCCTGAGTCCTCCTCATGACTCCAGGCCTTAGCTCAAGCTACTCCTGCTAGGAATCCCTTCCTCCCTTTAACTAAGGAAGGCTCAGGCTCCATGCCTGTAGCTCAAGCAGCTAAGGCACCGGCCACATAAACCAGAGCTGGTGGGTTTGAATCCAGCCCAGGCCGGCCAAGCAACAATGACAACTACAACCAAAAAATAGCCGGGCCTTGTGACGGGCACCTGTAGTCCCAGCCACTTGGGAGGCCAAGGCAAGAGAATTGCTTAAGCCCAAGAGTTGGAAGTTGCTATGAGCTGTGATGCCACAGCACTCTACCCAGGGCGACAGCTTGAGGCTCTGTCTAAAAAAAAAAAAGGAAGGCTCAGCTACTACCTCCTCCAGGAAGCCCTCTTGGGTCTTCAGTCTGCACTCTAGCTCTTCCCCTGCCCCGGCCCCTGCTTATACCTATATTTAACTCACAGGGACTTTGTCTCCTAGACTGCATGCCCTCTCTTGGCCTTGACCTAGCCAGCTCTCTGAGGGCCCAGGCAGGATAGGAGGGCCCCAGGGCACTGGGCTCCAAATCAGGGTACCCACTGCAGGGTTCTTCCTCCAGGCCCCCAAGGTCACCCACTCACCAGCTGCCTGGATGTCCTTCACAATCTGGGCGGTGAGGCTCCCATTGTAGAAGGCCTGGGCGCCCTCTCGGGCCAGCGTCTCGAACGTGTCGGCCAGCCGTGGCAAGGTCAGCATCTCGCCTTCCTGAAGTACCTTCCCATTCCGGCAGAATACCTCGCTGCAACAGTGGGGGTTCCTGGGAGATGTGGCCAGACTCCCCCACGCCCACCCATACCAGGGGACCGAGAACAAAGCATGGCTGGGCCTGTCCATGAGTGAGTGTCTCTGGCACTTGAGCTCAGCCTCCTGGCACCCCTGCTGCCCAGTCCAGCCCTTCGCCTCCTAAGTGTCCCCTGCCACTCAGGACACATGGTGTCCTTGGTATCTACTTTGGGCCACAGGCTCAGGATGTGTCCCCATACACAGTGGGAAGGGTCTGCATGCCTTCAACCCGTGCACCCCCATCAGTGTGGATTCCTGAAAGCAGGGTGCAGCTCCACCAGCCGCCCACAGCCTGCAGGGGCCCCACAGATGTACCACAGGGCAGCCTGCCCCTCGATGGTGGCTTGCTTGCTCTTCAGGGCTGCCGCTAAGGCCCTGCCCACAGGGAAGCCCTGGCGGGCCAGCTGGATGCTGGGCTGGAAGAGGCGAGCCCAGGGCAGCCGGCCATGCCGCTGGTGAGCCAGCTCGTAGCCACGGATCTCCCCAGGAACTGCCACCGACAGCCCGCCTGTGGGGAGAGAGACATGGTGAGCTCCCAGGAAGGGATGTTGGGGTTGGCACTTGCCCTGTTTCCCAAACAGGGCCAGAGGGACTTAGGAGAAAAAGGATTTTCAGGTCCTATCTGGGCTCAGGAGTATGGATGGACTGAGGGTGTTGGGCATGTGCTGAGTTTTGCTGTTTCCACAGTGGCCTCCACGTCTGAAATCCTGCGCCCATGATTGCACAGTGAGACTCCCGGGAAACCAGTCCCCTCCCAGCTCTCAGTCTGAGCCATGCCCAGCCACAAAACCTTTCATCTCACTACACTCATGGAAACAACCAGAACCCCACAAAGCAAGACCAGGTCCTGCCCAGCCCCAGCCCGGGTCATCCTCAAGACCAAGGCTGCAGAAGAGGGTCCCCCTTCCTCTTTTCTACTGTCCCAGAAGTGGAACCTGAGCCTTAATTCCTTCCCTTTTCCTTCTCTGGGCCTCAGTTTCCCCATATGAGTATCGGTATCTTTGCCTTCCAGTTCTGAACTTTGAGGAACCCTGGATTCCACTGCAAACACCCCCGGGGCTGCTGCCTCTGTGAGCCCCACTGCCCATATGGACATGACACCCTGAGCTTGACACTGACCCTCTGCCCACAAAGATACAGCCAAGTCTCCCTACTCGCCAGCACTCTCTACTGTCATCCCTGAGATGACAAGTACCACCTAGGCCACCCCCAGACTTGGCAGCTACAGCACCAGAACTGCCCTATCCACCCTGAAGCCAGATCCCAATTTCCAAGAGCCGGTGTTACGATTCCTAGAAGCTGCTCATTTCTGAAGTCTGGCACCCTGTGTATGATTCCTCCCTTAAAAAAATCCTCTCCTGGGAGGCGCCTGTGGCTCAGTGAGTAGGGCGCCGGCCCCATATACCAAAGGTGGAGGGTTCAAATCCGGCCCCGGCTGAATTGCAAAACAGAAAAATAGCCGGGCGTTGTAGCCGGCGCCTCTAGTCCCAGCTACTCGGGAGGCTAAGGAAAGAGAATCACCTCAGCCCAAGAATTTGACGTTGCTATGTGATATAATGCCACTGCACTCTACCTGGGGTCACAAAATAAGACTGTCTCTTTAAAAAGAAAAAAGCAAGGCAGCGCCTGTGGCTCATTGAGTAGGACCACGGTCCCATATACCAAAGGTGGCGGGTTCAAACTGGGCCTTGGCGAACTGCAAAACAGAAAAATAGCTGGACATTGTGGCGGGCGCCTGTAGTCCCAGCTACTCGGGAGGCTGAGGCAATAGAATCACCTAAGCCCAGGAGTTGGAGGTTGCTGTGAGCTGTGTGACACCATGGCACTCTACCAAGTGCGATAAAGTGAGACTCTGTCTCTACAAAAAAAAAAAAAAAAAAAAAAAAAATCCTCTCCTGGCTCAGCGCCTGTGGTTCAAGTGCCTCAGGCACCAGCCACATACACCTGAGCTGGCAGGTTCAAATCCAGCCTGGGCCTGCCAACCAATAATGACGGCTGCAACCAAAAAATGGCTGGGCATTGTGGCTGGCGCCTGTAGTCCCAGCTACTTGGGAGGCGGAGGCAGGAGACTCACTTGAGCCCAGGAATTGGAGGTTGCTGTGAGTTGTGATGCCACAGCACTCTATCCAGGGTGACAGCTTGAGGCTCCGTCTCAAAAAAAAAAAAATATGGTGAAGGCCGTGGGTGACTCATCCTGTAATCCCAGCACTATAAGAGGCCAAGGCAGGTTGATTGCTTGAGTTCATGACCAGCCAGAGTAAGAGCGAGACTGCCATCTCTCCTGAAAACCTAGCTAGGCTTTGTGGCAGGCACCTGTAGTCCGAGCTAGTCGGGAGGCTAAGGCAAGAGGTTTGCTCAAGCCCAAGAGCTTAAGGTTGCTGTGAGCTGTGATGCCATGACGCTCTACCCAGGATGACAGAGTGAGACTGTCGGAAAAATAAATACATACATACATACATAAATAAAATATAGATAATATTTTCACATGGTTCAAAATCTATAAAGTTTAAAATAGTGGAGACAAATTCTTGTCCCCACTGCTGGCCAGTCCTACTCTCATCTGAGACTAATTCTTCATTAATAAAATGTTTATTATAACAGCTATACCCCAATTTACTGTTTTTCTTTTTCTTTTTTTGAGACAAGAGTCTTAGTCTGTCACCCCGGGTAGAGTGGCATGGCATCAGAGCTCACAGCAACCTCAAATTCTTGGGCTTGAGCAATCCTTTTGTCTCAGCCCCTCAAGTAACTGGGATTGAAGGCCTACACCACCATGCCTGGCTCATTTTTCTGCTTTTGGTAAAGAAAGGTCTTGCTCTTGCTCAGGCTGGTCTCAAACTCCTGGGCTTAAGCAATTCACCTGCCTCAGCCTCCCAGAGTGCTAGGATTTTAGGTGTGAGCCAATGCACCCAGCCTTCACTGTTATTTTTAAATGAGATAAATAATAAATGGCCTTGTACATAATAATAAATTACAATGAATAATCAATACTATATTGTTATTACTATTATCACCACCATTTTGTTATGACATGGTTAGTTCTGTGTAACTATAAATTTAAATTCTAAACAAAAATATTGCTCCGTCAGTGGAGAAATACTTTATGAAATATATATACCTACATACAAACATAAATCCCCAAGACACTGTGGAAAAATAGCAAAGTCATAAAATATGTACATTATTTTTATTTATTCAACTATTTGTGCACGTGTGTGTATGTCTCTGTGTTTGTAAAGGGAAAGAAAGACATTTTAGACCTTTATGAAAAGGTCTAAAAAGTCAGGCGGTGCCTGTGGCTCAAAGGAGTAGGGCGCCAGCTCCATATGCCAGAGGAGGTGGGTTCGAACCCGGCCCCAGCCAAAAACTGCAAATAAAAAGTGTTAAAAAAAAAAAAAAGAGACACCAAAGTCTTATCAATGCCCTAATTATTGGGGCAAAAGGAAGAATCGAAGAACTTACACTTTTTTTACTGTGCATCACCCTGTATTGTTTGAATTTTGGCCTTTTTGGACAGACAATATAAGCCACAATATTCCCACTAAAACCAGTGAACTTGACTTACGCAAACCCCAATAGCTGAACCCTGGGACTTCAATCAATTCTGTAATAATTAATCTAGTCATCTGGGGTTGTTTTGCAGAGTAGAAGTGACAGAAGGCAATTTATAATCCATACTTTAGGCATCATTTAGAATGAAAGAAATTTACTTCTCATCTCTTCAAATGGTGACTTAATAATGAGCTTAAGTTTTTTGAAAAACCATCTTATTCCTAACAATGGCAGATTAATGAAGCATTTCCTGACAAAATTCATCATATTCTGATTAGGAAACTCATTTGAGAACTTTATAAGTTTTTATATTCTTCAATTACTACTATACATAAAAATTATTAATAATATGCTGACACAATGGGATTCTAAAGGATCTCCTATTGTAATGACAATAGTCACACACGTCCAAACCTGGCACTCCCGCCAGGGGATCAAAGTCCCATCCTTCCTTTCCTGCAAGCACTGCCAGGGGGCCAGGCTGGCTAGGAAATATCTCACCACAGCATCCACCTTAACTTACTGTTAAAAACCATGAGCAGCAGGGCACCATATCCCAAGGGTGACCAATTTACATGGAGTTCCCCTGCTCTACTTTTAAATGACACTGGCCCCTCTTATAAGATTAAAAAAACAGCTAAATCCAGGTAATCTTTCAAAACCAGCAAAAGTAGAAAAAATATAGGAAAAGGAAATTCTAGACAGACTATTCTCTATAAATGATAAATTCTTCCCAAGAAACAAGTGAGAGATTGGTGTGACGTCAGAATTTCAACTGGTACAACAGCTGTTATAAAATCATGAAAAACAATGTCATTAACAACAAACAGGCATATGGTGCTCCTATCTGCCAGATCTGTGCTGTTTCCTTTATAGATGTGACAGCATTTGCTCCTCAGATGACCACTTACCCCATTTTACAGATGAGGACTTTTGCCTTAAGCCCCAGCTCTTAACCGTGACACATGTCACCATTTCACCAAGGAATGTGGCTGATGAGAGAAAATTTTTAAATACTTGTTAAGAATACAATAATGATATGCTAAGGGATTGCTTATCATTTTTTATTTTGTTAATATTTGCTAAGAAATAAATCTGTAAATCTATCGTTACCCCTACGGAAGTATGTATAGCTTTAAATTAAGCCATTTCATTTCCTACAAGATTAGGATTGGTACTAAAACAACTTACTCTTAACTGCACAAGACTTCAAAATATACGCAGTCATGATTTATTTTCTTCTAATGTTTACCATCTAAAAGCATATTTTAAAGTAAGGAAACTGGATGATTTCAAGGTATACATGCATCTAAAGTTAATTCACAGAAATAGTTTTAAATGGCTTTTCAAAAACAAAGCAGATCGTAATACCATAAGCATTGGGAATTTTTCAGAGCCCCAAATGCCTTATAACTATAAACACATGACTTATAAAATAACCAATATCTTCACAAAATAAAGGCTTTTAAAAGCCTTTTTATTAGCTATGCTCACATTTGCTTCCCATTAGTAATTTCTTAATGTTATAGTAATATTTTACCATTTACTACAGATAGTATCAACTCTATTTCAAAAAAACTATTTTTAAATTCTGAACTTTATAAAATTTCAATTCTATAAAAAGCTGAACACATTTTAATGCTATAAATTCGGTGTCTACATCGAATGTGTCAAATATGTTGATTTTGGGGATTGAAGCAAAAAAGTTATGTCAGATTTTGGAGCAAATGCTTATGAATACAAGTTAAAAGTGGTAGATTTTTAAAAAACATGAATTTTTGATGCTTAAAAATCTACATTCTCTGAGCTAAAAACTGTTTAAAAGCCATTATTTTCTTCTCGAGTACATTTAGTGTAAATTATTCTTCCCATTTCCTCAGTTATTAAGATTAATTTCTGTTATGAGAGTTTAATAAAGTTCAATGAAAGTTTAACTCAATAAAACCAGCTTCTGAACACATTAATTTTGCCACAAACCTATTTTAGCCAACTTATGATTAAATTAAAAATCATTCAGGCAAATTATAATTATTTTCTACCAAGCATATTTTCCCAAAACAGAAGCATATACATCTCTCACAACCTTGAATATATTCTTCTCTGATATGGGTTGTGTATGCACTTGGGTATGTGAGAAGGTCTATATGTTTAGAGAGTTTATTGACAAAAACACACATACACACACACACACAAAACTAGAAGATCCATTTAATTAACAATCCCACCACACTAAAGTCTTTTAACTTATTTTCTAACTCTAATGTAATGTCTATTATATCATTTCAATAAATTCAATACAGTATAAAAAACTGACTAGATTTTACTATTGCTCTTTCTTTTAGAATTTGCACATTACGTGGTCAGATAAATTATATGACTCTGAATGAAGAATTGCTTAAAGCAGCATGCACACGTGATGCAATGGTACATTTCAAAACTATTCAGAAATGAGTATAATTGTGACGGATGTGTTACTAGTTCAATGTAAACATTTCACATGTGTATCAAAGCAGTACCCTGAACCCCATAAATGCATCAATGTACAAAGTTATGATTTAATAAAAAATAATACAAAAAAACCAAAACAAAAAAAGCATGCACAAAATATTTGACTACTTTGCACTCTGTAAATATCAAGTTTATCCTTTTCATAAACTTAAAACTATGGTGTTTGTTTTGATAAGAAGTAACATAGTAGGAATGATTATAAGAATGCTGATTTTCTTTTTCAGCTCCTTTGGGTATGTTGAATATTTTTTTTTTCATGAACATCTAAGTTTATTTCAACAGCAAACTTAAGCAAGACTATTACAATAATTATATCGGGAATAGGCAACTGCCTACACTGTTAAATACATAAAAGTTCCTCTGTACTTTCTTCGACTCTGGTCAGCGAGCAGATTCAATACATATTTGCTTTGAGCTATTTGCTGAGTGAACCTGGGCTGCTTCTTCAGAGACTGGCATCTCAGGGCAGAAGGGCGAGGAAGCCTGAAGTGGACCCTCACAGAGCCACAGATGAACCACCGTAGTGCAGGCAGAGCCAATCATGACCACGCGCGCAGAGTCCCCTCCATACACCTGCAAATCCAATTCTCTGGAGCACCTGAGAAGCACGGCTACCTTTCTCTTTATTCAATACAGACACCACAGAGTCAGCAGGGTGAGACACATTTGCACAAAAGACTCCATCTATGTAAGCGCTTTCTGCTAGTCTTACAACTTTCCTGTAAGTTTGACATTATGTCAAAACAAAGAATGACAAAATTATTTTTAAGTAATAACAGGAGCGCTAAAAAAACCTAAGACTGTTAAGGTATACTTTCATGCTCCATTCTATTTAAGTATTTTTTAAATTTAGACAAAAAAATACTAACAAATTGAAGTTGAACGTCTTTTAAATGCGTTCCTAGGAGAAAGTATAAAACTGTGCTGCTGATTTTTTTTATTCTAACAATTGTATGTATAATCCAGATATATATGTGAAAGGAAAAATATCTTTACATTTTATTCATTTGAAAAATGTTGTTTTAAATGTATTTAAATGTATCAAATATATTTTAAATGTATTAAATGAATTTTAAATATTGTTTTTTGTTGTTGTTGTTGGGTAAAGTCCCTCTTACAATCGTGTTTTGCCCCCAAAAGGTGTGGCACACACCAAGGCCCCAAGACCCCGCCCCTCTCCCGCCGTCCCGCTCTGCTGTTCCGTTCCCCCCCCCGCCCGCCTTCTTTCTCTCTCTGCTCTCCTCTTCCCTCACCCCCACTGTGTCAATAATTGTCATTAATTGTCCTCATATCAAACTTGAGTACATGGGATTCATGATTCTCCATTCTTGAGATGCTTTATTAAGAATAACGTGTTCCACTTCCATCCAGGTTAATACAAAGGCTGTAAAGTCTCCATTTTTTTTAATGGCTGAATAGTATTCCATAGTGTACATATACCATAGTTTGTTAATCCATTCCTGGATTGGGTTGTTTCCACCTTTTGGCGATCGTAAACTGAGCTGCAATAAACTGTCTAGTGCAAGCGTCCTTACGATAAAAGGATTTTTTTTCCTTCTGGGTAGATGCCTAGTAATGGGATTGTAGGATCAAATGGGAGGTCTAGCTTGAGTTCTTTGAGAGTTCTCCATACTTCCTTCCAAAAAGGTTGTATCAGTTTGCAGTCCCACCAGCAGTGTAAAAGTGTTCCCTTC
>CAUYRH010060869.1:0-20572 GCA_963574655.1 Perodicticus potto
TGACCTTGACCTTGACCTATTAGCACAGTGGTTCTCAACATTCCTTATGTCGGGACCCTTTAATACAGTTCCTCATGTTGTGATGACCCCCCCAACCATATAATTATTTTCATTGTTACTTCATAACTGTAATTTTGTTACTGTTATGAATCGTAATGTAAATATCTGATATGCAGGATGTATTTAGGCGACCCCTGTGAAAGGGTTGTTCAACCCTGAAAGGGGTCACGACCTACAGGTTGGGAACTGCTATATCAGCAAAACCTGACAATACTGGATGACTAAAAAAATATGAAAACAGATAGATTCAGAGGGCAACAAGGTCTGTTCTATCACTAGTAAAGAATGGCAATCTTAGTAGTATACAGAAGATGAGCCTTGAAATTTAAACTTAGGTCCTAGAACTTTTGTACTAGATCTGACTCCGATTTCCCATACTATATCCTAGGGATATTCTCTATACTCTCAAAGGAGCTGGAATAACTCTGCAGGAACCTTGTCTAGGAACCCTCTTGCTTCTGTCCACAGTGAAGACTGCTAGTTATAGTACAGGAATGGCCCCGTCTTTGTTCTTTTGCATGCTGTGTGCCCTAAATAAATTGCAAGTTTCTGCGAGGAAGTGATCCATCAGCCCTTAGCAGCCAAGCTAGGATCTAGGGGTATGGGAAATGGGGCAAAATCTTTTTACCAGTAGCAGCTTCATCAGAAGATCCTAAGAGTGCACCCAATGTAGAGCCTAAAGAGGGATCTAGTAATATCGGCCAACCATAAATGGGAGCAAAAACGCCATTGTTGCTCTGCTGTGAGCCAACTACAGGCTGCTCCACCTGACCACTGGCTTCAGCAGCCAGTGCTGCCACTGTGGACTGGGGGCCCTGGGGTCATTGAAGAAGCTCCTTCTTCAGGTGCCAGGGAGGAATCACTTAGAGGGTAGGGGAAGAAGGGACCCTCTCTCAGGCTCCCGTAATCACAGTTACTGGGGAATTGCCTTGTAGCTAATTTGCCATTGAAAGTCATCCAAGATTACTACAAAGTGACTGCTCTTGTAATGTACACATAAAAATGGTAGAGTTGCCATTTTGAAATTTTGTCAGTTTGAAATGTCTTATGTGGAAAGAGCCAATTGAATCCAAAATCAATTTGTATTATTATAAGAATGTTTAATATCATGTTTGTCAATGAAAAGGAAAAAAATTATAAGAAAATATAATTTCAATTGTTAAAATCATTAAAATCTTGCAAAAAACGTTCTTAAAATTGTATTAACTACTTGGGTAAACAGTTTCTCAATGATGGCATCTATCAGGATTTTGGAGAGATAATAACTGGAACTTCCTGAAATACATGCAATCAATCATCTAAAACAAAAACAGAAGCAGGTGCGATTTTCTTCAAAATTTGTAACATCTTACCAAAATCTAATAGTCACTTATTTCTTAAAATTCCATATTTTAGTTTTTATAATTATATGACCTAACACTACATGGATGCCCTCAAATCTGCTTACCTTAATGTGCCTTACAAATATGGTCATTTTTGTTCACTTCAAAAAAGATACTGAGATCCCATAATAACAGATTGCAAGAGCCAAAATAATAACCATTATCATCATCATTTCTACTACCAAACTCAGAGGGTTTGTGGAGACATGGGCTTGTTCTTTGCTCCATTCCTCCATGCCCTTGATCTTCTTTCATTCATCCTTAGCAGCTAAAGCTTCAAAAAGAGAATCACATTTTCTTTTATCTTAATAGTTCTGGTTAAGTTATTTTTGAGCCTGAGTGAGAAAATACAGAATTCCACAAGCGGGTAAGATCATAAAGAACGAGGCTCACTGTATTTGTGTCGGGAATATATCAATCAAATACAAATAAATGCACAAGTGCCATGATGTCTGCCATGGAAATTTTAAGGTAAAATGCCAATGCCAATATTAATATAAATTTAAAATTGAAAATTTCAAAGGGCAAATCAGATGCATTTGCAAGCATTTTTGTGAATGGGTAAATAATACTTGATATACACATGGCAAGTATACAAATTCCAAAAAAATCACTCTCACAGAACACGAGTAGAAAATTGTTGGGAATCTGGATTTTAAAACAATAACAACAAATGCTAAGGGAAGAGCCATCTGTGTACTTGATGATGTGAGAACCCGATTAGTAGCAAATCCTTCATTCCAATAACAAACTTAGGTTTCACAAAATTTCTCCAGTTTATTTGCAGAAAGCCAATCTAATCACACCTCCCCACTTGCCCAGAAGAAAGATCAAGAACATGCTTGAAGTGAAATCAACCCCTTTGGAACTCTGAGCAAAGTGACATAAGCCCAGAAACTTGGCTGTGGGACCAATGATGTTGAAAAGAATGATATGCTTTCAATTTGAAGAGAATCACTTGGCCCTTGGGTGGTGCTATACAACAGTTTGTGGATAATTGTTCCCGGAACAAAATGGAAAATCAGTTGGACCAGAATATCCGTGATTTCTACCTTTGCCAAAGTTAAAATATATATTTGTTCTGTTCAAAACATTACCAATTAGTCACAAGCTGGCTCTTTTGGGTAATACTGTAAATAGTTTTTGGAAAGATACTGCATTCAAGATGCCAAATTTAATGGCAAATATAACCAGCGTAGCAATGCTTGGCCCCACTGCTGCTGAAATGGGTAAAGAGAAGCGCTGTTCTCATTTCATGATTAGAAATTTTGCCTTTTTAATTTTGTTAACCTTAGTACCCTTATAGGTTACTCTCTTTCACTGGCCTATTCAGTGGTCAATATCCTTTATATTCAGATCACCAAGCAGTTTAACAACTCAGATAAAGACCTAATATGAAGGACTCTATATTGAGACCCAGAAGAAATGAATCTAGACCCAGTTCATTCATTTCTGTTCACATCTTTGTAGTCCTAAATAAATCCCTAACCTTCCCAAGTCTTTGGTTACTTGAGGTCTTTAGAGTATTTTTTTCTCATTTTTAATGTATTTTTAAAAATTTTTTAATTAAATCAAATTGATAGGCATATACAATTTTTAGGTGACATTGTTCTCGCTTCCAGGATAAAGTTCCGTTTGTAGAAGACCTCACCCTATAGCTTTATAGTAAATTTTAAAATCTGATAGTATGATGCATTCATATCTGTTCTTTTTCATCAAGATTGTTTTGACCATTAAAGATCTTTTGTGGTTCCATAGAAATTTTAGGATTTTTTTCTATGAAAAATATTATTGTATTTTGGTATGTATTATGTTGACTCTATAGATTGCTTTGGGCAATATGGACTTTATAAATTTTTAATTTACATACAGTATTTGTACACATAGCAACATTATTTCTTTCAGTCCACATAAAACCTGGACTTGGAAATTCTCTGTCGTTCACCAGACCTTACACCAACTACCGCTTCTTCCAGGATTTGGACCTCTTCTTGCAAGGAATAATATTCAATTCTCAACAAGCTGTGGAAAGCTCCTCTTGCGATTTAATCACCACTCACTCTCCTGGCATCTTCACTGCTGGCACACACAAGCTGCTCTTAGGATGACAAAACTACTGTTGATAGCTTAGGTGCATACTTAGATTAATTATACTGTTTCATATTTGAGATATACCATTTTGCCATGAATAATGTGCTCACACATATAACACGTACCCATACTTTTGGCCCAAACTTTCAAGAAAAAGCTCCTCTGTTTTAATTTTTAGTTTGAATTTTTATTTGTTTATATTTAGGTACTTTTTATCATAAGAAATTTTAGCATTAATTTTTTTAACATATCATAGTATAAGAAACTTCATGCAACAAATAATTATAAAACACAAGAACAGATACAAAGTACGAAAAACTTTGATGTATCAGTAACAAATTTATGATATTCACCCATCAGAGAAGGCCAAGAGCTCTTTGTCACTGTCAATATCAGAAGTATTGTCTTCTTCAATTTCTATACTGGTGGTGTCTTCTGAAAAGTCACTTTCCTCCTCCTGGTTAAATTTAATCATCCTCAGTTCCATCCATAGCATTGCTGATGCCATATTTTTTAAAGTTTTACAACCACTTCCTTCTTGACATCATTCCATGATCTTAGGATCCAAACACAAAGCTGGTTACTGAATGCTTTCTTGATTCTGTCTGTAGGTGTTAAATCATTGCCAGCTGACAGTATCCACAATATCCACTCTTTCTTCATTAAGGCCTCAAGGGTTTATTTACTGACACATCAAGAGGTTGCAACGGGCTGCTTAGTCCCCCAGGTATCACAGCAAGTTGGATTTTCAAGTCCACTGCAATTGCTTCTGTACTTTGTATAACATGGGCTTTGAAGTGATCAAAAACAAGCAAAGCTTTTTTTTTTTTATTTTTTAAATGATCCTCCACATCTTCTTCACTAAATTATGTTAAGCCAGATTTCCATGCCTTCTTCATTCATCCATCCTGTTTCATCTATGTGGACGATACTTCACTTGGAATATGTTCTTTCAGAAACATTTTTCTTCTTAAGATGATCACAGTTGCTTCATGTTTACAATAGACTAGAACTGCAGTGAAATGTGTTTTGTCATGTTCACTGGTATTAACAGCCATGGTCTTTGCTCCCGCTATTTCTTTTTTTTTTTTTTTATTGTTGGGGATTCATAGAGGGTACAAGAAACCATGTTACACTAGTTGCATTTGTTGGGTAAAGTCCCTCTTACAATCGAGTTTTGCCCCCAAGAGGTGTGGCACACACCAAGGCCCAGTGGACGGCCCATCAAATGTGAGTGAAGCCTTAGCCATATTGGTGATTTGGGACAGCTCAAAGCTGCAAGTGTTTCAAAGACTGATAAGAAAAGAATGAAATTCCAAAACTTGATTCTCACAGGCTGTAAGAAATTTGAGGGCAAGTATTTTCATGTTCTCGTACTCAAATCTTCTCTCTTCGTAAAGTTAAAGCACCATTTAGGCGTCCCTGAAACACCATCAATGTTTTTCTCGCATACAGTCCCTTTGCTCTCTTCTTGTACCACGTTAATTAAAACAGAGATCCCAGTTTGGTGCCACTCCAGAATCTTCATTTTAAGTTCTTCTTTAAAAACTTTAAAAATTTTTCTGTAACTCAAAGCATTGAAAAAAGAGCCAATTTTAATTTGCCTTCAGGTGTATTATCCACTTTCCTGGTCTCCTATTTTCTCTAGCAAGCTGATGTTGTCTCCCTCACACCTCTTCTTGAGAACAACAACTACTTTTTAACTGTGGCCACTTCATGGTCAGCACTGGCCAAGTGAACAGAAGGCAGAGGACAGACACCAGGACGCTGAGTGTGTGGCTTTCACCGCCGGCCGCTTTGGAGGTTTCCCTTGCCTTGCCACCTTCTGTCTCGGCATCTGAAGAAGCTGTCGCTTCCACAACCTGATGACACTATTTGTGGGAGAAGGTCCAAAGTATGTCTTGGCCGCTCTGTTGCCAGGTTTCTTAACATATATAATAACTTAGCTTAAAGCTTGCAGTGCACAAAACCCATTTCGACATTTTCCCAAGGGATTTTCCAATAATTTTTGTAAAAATACCAGCTAGATCACTAGCTCCTGCTTGAAGTGTAGAAAGATTAAATACCCTACTCCTTATCGTTCAAAAATGCTTCCATTGTAAGTTCAACAAAGCTGATTACTGTGTTACAAGGTGTTATTTTGCATATGGGTATTGGTATTGCTTCCTAGAGTTATGCTTTTAGAGCATAAGCATAAATAAAAGAATTAAAAACATTTATATAGATAAAGAACTAGTACTAAGCAGGTATAATGCACATCCTTATTTTTCCCTCAAAAATTTGGTCAAAAAGTGCACATTATACATGGCAAAATATGGTAATAAACTAAACTTTGAATACAAAGTCAGAGATTTCACATTTCATGACCTAATAGCTGTGTGACTTTGAAATAAACCTTCTTTCAGACCTCAGTGTTCGTCACATGCAAGATGGAGAGAGGCACAGTGGACTCACCTTCTGGGTTACGATTATCTTTAATTCTAGGAAAGGGGCTTATATGTGATGGTAACATTCTCTCCGGGTAAAGCTAATGCTAGAGTTATAAAAGTAGGTGGAATTAGCAGGATGATAATAATTTAATCTCTAAAATGTTTCTGAGTTTGGGTGGAAAAGCAGAAGTTGGTAGATTGAGCTCTGTGTGTCATTTACTGGCTCCACGGGAAGATACACCCTACACTCCCGGCTTCCTGATCTCTGTCCTCTGCCT
Organism: Perodicticus potto; assembly: GCA_963574655.1. Lineage (NCBI taxonomy): Eukaryota > Metazoa > Chordata > Mammalia > Primates > Lorisidae > Perodicticus > Perodicticus potto. The sequence continues at coordinate 6,241 of CAUYRH010060869.1, forward strand.
TCTGTTCACTTGGCCAGTGCTGACGCTGAAGTGGCCACAGTTAGAAAGCGGTTGTTGTTCTCAGGAAGAGGTGTGGGGGAGACAACATTAACCAGCTAAAAAAATAGGAGACTAGGAAAGTAGATAATACACCTAAAGGCAAATTGAAATTGGTTCTTTCTTCGATGCATTGAATTGCAGAAGACCTTTTAAATTTTTTGAAGAACTTTAAGAAAGACTTAAGAAGGTTTTGCCTCATGCAAAAATTGTATTCAATCTTTTTTTTTTTTTTTTTTACAATTTTTGGTGCCGGGGCTGGGTTTGAACCTGCCACCTTCGGCATATGGGGCTGGCGCATATGAGCCACAGGCACTGCCCCCAATCTTTTTCTTAAAAAAGATAAAAATATCTTTTCTGTATCATCCCTAATGGTAACTGTCAAAATGTGTTCACACCAACACCACATGAGAGCAAAGAGTTAGTCTGGAGAATTCCTATTGTTAAAATATGCTAGATTGAAAGAAGCAGCATACATTTCCTAAATGGAGAAGAGGTAAGGAAAGAAAAGAATTAAAAATCAGAATAATAAAAAAGAGAAGAAATACAAATAAAAGAAAATACTGCAGAAATAACCCAATTTGAAGGAAAATTACCCAAGGATTAATAAGGATACAAGTTCAATAAAAACTAGAATTCAAATAAATGATTTTTTAAAGGATGAGATGATAAGTTGAGCATTTAAAAGCATCACTATGGATCTAATAGATAAATTACAAAAGCAAGGATCAGGATAGCCACTATCAAAAATCAAATTACTGCCTTGGATAACAGAAGTAAGATAATATTTCTGGATGCAGAGGAAACAGAAATATCAACTTAATAAAGAGAGGATGATACAGATTAAAAAAATGAAGATCATTTGACAATATAAGTGGTGCTTTTAAAATACAGAGCCCAATAGCTGGATCAAAGAAAGGATTCAATAATACTTCTCTCTAAGAAGTTACTGCATGCCACTGTTTCAAAGCCAATAGACAAGAAGTAATGCAAATAATTTAAAATGTTAGATAATTCAGTAAAAGCATAACCTTTAAATCATTTGAACAATTATTTCAATCTTGTATATTACTTTGAGTAAGATATAAAACAATTTATCAAAATTTCTCAAATTAGAGAGAAAATGTCCCTGATAAAGATTCAGAGAACTAATTCGCTGAACTACTGTCTCCATCAGTTAAATTCATATACCATGGAAATTTCAAAAATTCAGTGCATAACTAGCATACACCTAATTCCTAGCCTATAACTTCTGACCAGAACTGACCATCACATAGGAAAACTTCAACACCAGATCAACAAACCCTTATAATGGTGTACAAGTCCAAACCCTGCCATAAGGCTTCCTGTGGTTTCTTATTTACTTCCCACCCAGTTTAATGTCTCATGCTGATGAGAGAAATATAGTCATTCACTGGCCTAAAGCACATGTACTTTTTCATCACAAACGGCATAGCTATTTTGATCTCAGAATCATGAATATCAAAAATATCATACTTGGTCATGATAGTACACCTCACTACTCCGGAATACTAAATGGAGGTACATGGCCTATCTCACTTAATGCCAATCATTTTAATGGTGCTAAAGTGTATTTTAAGATGCAGAAGACACAGTTGTTGTAGATGTAGCTGCCAATCTCCAATCCTTTGAACCTCAGCCATGAGGATCCTAAGTATTTCAGCCCTTTGGATTGACCCTCTACTCCCAAAACAGTAATTGTAGCCTCTTTCACCAACAGTGGTCTGCCTTTGTCTGCTTCCTTTTGCCAAGTTTCACTGTCTGCTTCAAACAGCTGTTTGTCCATCCTGAGTCCTCTCTTCCCACACAGAGCAGCTGCACTCCAACATCTTTCCAACCTTCTGCCTCAGTTCTGGATCCTTCTCTTAGCTCTGCACCAGCTCCAAAGTATCTCTGGACCCTGAGATCTCACAGGAACTACAGAGGAACATTTTGTTTTTTAATAGATACATCATCTTATTTTCTTGCTTCTTTGCTCCACTTAACATGAGCAAAAAAGGGCTAAAATGTATTAAAAGAGATATATTTTAACACCATAACATGACTTTTAAGACTTAAGTAGAACTCATTTTAAGTCATTCAGACAAATAGTCCATTTTCCAAACTTTCTAAATGACAAAATGATGAGAAGAATATTTCCCTTTTCTTCTGTGGCTATCCAGAGCATAACTGATGCTACAGCTGTGCCTCGGTTTCTGCAGACTGTATATACACATAAATGACCTAGCAGCCCTGTTCCCAAACAGACACAACCAGGGGAGAGTATTCCACTGCCCAGCTATAGTCATCCTCTCAATCCAGGCTAAGGGGCATCAGCTTTCCATTAAAATCCTGACTCTCTCATCACAGGGTACTTAGATGGGAATGGTGGAGCTCTAGGCACTAAAATGTGATGATATCAGAAGTGCACAAATAGACATCTCAAGATATTGAGAAGCTGCAGGAAAGCCTTCCAGGTGGACTTGGAGCAAACCAGTTCTCCTCACTTTCTTGCTTGCAGTTAGCAAAAACTGACTAGGAATGTAACATCCAGAGGTAAGTAGGAGGTAGCCACAACAGTTCAGACTCTGTTCCAGTCTGCCCTAGAAACAGGATGTCCACCAACACTTTTTCCTAATGTGGCATATGGGCACCAGGATATGAAACCCAAAGCAGGCTGTTTTCCAGGGTCCTTCAGCAGCAGTGCAAGTGGAGGGCTTGAAGTAAGACTCCATCCACCGTGGGTAGCTTTGCTGAGCTTTGGGGGACTTGCCCTGAATCCTAGGCTTCTCTTGTTCCTTGCTGCCTGTCTCTAAGTAAAAACTTCAGTCCTTATAACATGTGTGTGAATGTTCTGACTCACCCAACTCAGGCAAGTAATTGCTGCACAGTGAACCTTCTTCACAATTTCCCAAAAGGCTTTCCAAAATAGTTGAGGATTCCATTGAATGGAACCCACAATTGTAGATTTTAGTTCTGATTTCCTAGATTTTAGTTCTTATTTCTAATCACTGGATCAAAACATGTGTAAAAACATGTAATTTTGAGTTTTAAAGATTTGAGAAACCTGAGACTGGTGAACTAGTTATTTGACTCAAATTTTTATCAAGCATCAGATTTACCTAGAAAGCTTCTTGCAATTCACCTGCATATTTTGTTTGTTTATAGCTTTTGACTCTTACAAGTAAAGCTGCTATGAACATTCATGGACAATTATTTGCATGAGACATAAGCTTTTATTTCTCATTAGTATATAACAAGGACTGGAGTGGCTATATCCTATGGTAGATGTATGCTTAATTTTCTTACAATAATATACAGGTTTTTGCTTAATATTACATTTATACAACCCTGTCAATTCTAGGAAAAACTTTCAATCCACTGCTATCTATATAATTTTATGTACAGTAAGGCAGTTTGAGGGGTTAATTTGTATCATTATTTAGTCTATATAACATTGTTTATAAATATGTGATATAAAGTTTACATGTAATATAATTTTTAATACATTTCTTTTTAAAAAGTAGATTATTCTACCTATCAAAATAGACTATTTCCAATACAATACAGATTAACCAACAAAGTGAGACTCACTGAGATTAATGAGTGCATAAATTTAGCCCATGATTATAAATTCTATCCCACAAGGATTTTTCTCATCCATAAACAAGAATATAATATGAAGATATTTTTCATGTCAGCACCCAATGAGTTGCTTAATGAAACGAGCAGTGTGTGGATGAATGAATGGGTGGATTTCTGAAAATTCACATGAGGAGCCATAAACCGAGAGAACAGGAAAATAAACAAAAACCATAACCTAAGAAATTTACAGACACAAAACATGACATTTCATTCCAAGAATCCTTACCAACAAAGTAAAAACGGAAAATATTATGCATTGTATTATTATCATTGTCTGAGGAAGAAAATGTGTTATAATATTTAGGAGAGAATTTCTGTTACAGTATTAGTAAAGAAATACATGGTGTGTAAGTCTATACAAGGATTTTCATATCACAGCAGTGGATTTCAAAAGAGGTCTTACAAAAGGTGCACAAATACTGTTCATGTGGCCATAGGTGGAGGGCATTTTTAAGTCAACTATCAAACAAATTAAATGGCATGTAATTGCTGTCACTTTTTAATAAACTTCCAAAATTCTTTGAAAATAGTTATAACTATTTTATATTCTCATCAACAGTAATGAGAGTTCTAGTTGCTCCACTCTCTCCAACATTTGTCATGGTCAGTGTTTTTTAATATTAGATGTTTGTAAGAGGTGTGTAGTGGTACTTCACAGTGTTTTTGTATTACATTTCCCTAATGAATAAATGATGCTTAGTATTTTAATATGCTTATTTTCCATTACTGTATGTTTTCTGATGTAGCATCTTTTCAAATATTTTGCTCACTAATTATTTTCATTACTGAGCTTTGAAAGTTCTTTTAATGTTCTAGATTCAAATCCTTGACCAGATATATGATTTCCAAATACCTCTTCTTACTCTGTTACTTGTCTTTCATTCTCTTAATGGTGGCTTTCTAAGAGCTGTCTTTCTTCATTTTTATGAAGTTTAAATTATCAATGTTATCTTGCATAAATTATGTTTTTCACATCACATCTAAGAAGTCTTCCCCTAACCTAATGTCTCCTAGGTTTTCTTCTAGAAGTTTTATGATTTTAGGCTTCATCCTTCAGTCTACCACCTGTTTTGAATTAACTGTTGCACATGATGTATGGTAAGCATGGAGATTTGTGCTTGTTTGTTTGTATGGGGATGTCTAATTATTTCAGCAAAGTTTATTGAAATATTATCTGTTCTCCACTGAAGTGACTTTGGTTCTTTGTCAAAAATCAATTTTAACTACACATGTGTGAGCATATTTTTGAACTCACTTTTTTTTAACCTTATGCCAATATCACAATGCTTTGATTACAATGGCTTTATAAAGATTCTCAAAATCAGGTAGTGCAACCCTTCTAAATTTGCTCCTCATTTTCAAAGTTATTTTGGCTGTTCTAGGTGGTTTGCCTTTACATATGAATTTTAGACTGAACATGTCAATTTATACTAGAAAAAGACTGCTGGAAAATTTATAGATCAATTTAGGAAGACTTGACATCTTGATATTGAGTCTTCCAAACTATGAATATGTCTTTTTCTTTTATGTTCCAAAATGTTTTCTCATGGCAATATTTTACAGTTTTTATTTTACAGTCTTGCATGTATTTTTAAGATTACCCTCCATTTTATATGTAAGTATATTAGTATGAACTGTATTGAATTTTTTTTTTTTTTTTTTGAGACAGAGCCTCAAGCTTCACCCTGGATAGAGTGCCATGGCATCATGGCTCACAGCAACCACCAATTCCTGGGCTCAAGTGAGTCTCCTGCCTCTGCCTCCCAAGTAGCTGGGACCACAGGTGCCCGCCACAATGCCTGGCTATTTTTTGGTTGTAGCTGTCATTGTTGTCTGGTGGGCCCAGGCTGGATTCGAACCCGCCAGCTCAGGTGTATGTGGCTGGCGCCTTAGCCGCCTGATCCATAGGCGCCGAGCCAATGAATCTTAACATCAATTTATAATTGTTGGTTGCAAGCATATAGAAATACAATTAAATTGTATATATCAATCTTATATCCTGCAACCTTATTAAACTCTCTTATTATTTTAGTGTCTTTTACAGATTCCAGGGAATTTTATGTCTACATTATGTTTTCTGTAAATAAGCACAGATCTATTACTTCCTTCACACTCTCAAGACCTTTTTCTTTTTTTTTTTTCTTGTTTTAGTGCACTAGCTAGACACTTGCATTGGAGCATTGAACACAAAACCTTACTTTTTCCTCATCTTATGAGAAAGAAGTTAGTCTTTCACTATTAAGTAGTACGTTACCTGTATGTTTTTCATAGAGGTCCATAGTAAGTTGAAGATGTTGCTTTCTAGTCCTAGTTTGCTAGGAGTTTTAAATTAGGAATGGATATTGGTTTTTCCAAATGCCTTTATTACATCAATTGACAATATTGTTTCTTTTCTTAGTCTGAATAAGTTGGTTAATTGGACTGATTTTTAAGTATATAAGCAACTTTGAATTTTTAGGATAAAGCATACAAGGTCTTAATGTATTATCATTGTTATATATTATTGTTATCATATTATAGTTATATATTAGAGTTATATAATTATATATATTAATCAAAATTTTGTTAGAAAGGTTTGTATCATGTTCATGAGGAACATTGCTATGCAATTCTTTTCTTGTAATAATTTTATCTAGATTTAATATTAGAGTAATGCTGGCATTGTAGAATTTGATGAGAAGCCTTTCCTCTCTTGTAATTTTTGGGAAGAGTTTATATATTGATGTTTTATTTCTTGTTTAAGTGCTTGATAGCATTCTCTAGGGGAACCTTCTGACTCCAAAGTTTTCGGTGTTAAAAAAATTTTAACTACAATTCACTTATTTTACTAAATATGGGAATATTAAGGTTGTCTATTTCTTCTTGGGTAAACTTTGTTAATTTTAATCTTTCAAGGTATTTGTTCTTTTTCTGGGGGTAGCCAAATATATTGACATACTTTTTTAAATGATATTCATTTATTATCCTTTTAATATCTATATGCTCTGTAGTAACATCACCTCTCTCATTCCTGGTACTGGTAATTTGCATCACTCTTTTTATCCTCTTAGGGATAGCTAAATTTTGTGAATTTTATTGGTCTCAGAAAAATGAGCTTTTGTTTTCATTAATTTTTAATTCATTCATTTATGTTTGAGTTTTTATTATCTGTGTTTTGTAACATAAATATTTACTTTGGATTTTATTTGCCCTTTATTCTTATTTTTTTTAAGATGAAAGCTGAGATGATTGATTTTTGACCTTTCTTCTTTTTAAATGCAGGTAGTTGATGTCATAAATTTCCCATTAAGTATTGTTTCGACTGCATCCCACAAAATTGGGTATGTTGTATTTTCATTTTCATTCAGTTTATAATACTTCCCAATTTATTTTATTGGCCTACAGCTTATTTAGAAATGTATTCATACTTTCCTAACACATGGGAGATTTTTATAAGATTTTTCATTTAATGTGTGGTTTGACAATATATTTTGTGTGACTTGAATCCTTTCAATCTAATGACCTTGACTTATGACTCAGAATATGGTCTACCTTGATTAAATATTCAGTGTGCAATACACGCTGCATACACACAAAACATGAGTTGAAAAGAATGTCTACGCTGGTATTTTTGGATAAAGTGTTCTCTAAAGATCAATAAGGTCAACCTGGGAGCGTTAGTAAGACTTTAATATCCTCACAGAAATTTTTAGTCTCTTTTTCCTGTAAATTATGAAAAATTTAATCCTTGAATAAAATTGTGGATTTCCCTTTATCCTTTCTGTTCTATCAGCTTTAATTTTGTGTATTTCTAGGCACATCATATTTCAGACTGTTATATCTTCCTAAAGAATCTTCTCCCTTTATCATTGTGAAATGATCCTCTTATTGTGGATATTATTTTTCTGCTCTGAAATCTGCTCTGATAGTAATATAGCCACTCCAGCTTTCTTTTTATAGGTGTTAGCAAGTAAATATTTCTCCTCTTTTTTACTTTTGTTCTATCTGGGTCATTATATTTAAGGTAGGTTTTTTATAGGCTATATAGAATTGAATCTTTTTTATCCGGTCTGCCTATTTTTGTCTTTTCATTCAAATTTTTAGACCTTTATGTTTAATGTGATTATTGGTAAGGTTCAATTTGTCCTATTTTTTTTGTCTTCTCTATAATTAATTCAGGGTTTTTATGATTTCACATAGAAATCCTATGTTCTAGGATCTAGAGCCTAAGTTTTTAAGTTATTGGAATCTACTCTCGAATGATATTAGACCATTTTTTTCATATTATGTAAGTGCCTCATATCTTGCTTCCTGTTCTGTGCTTTTGTTTTCACACATGTATTATAATATCATAATGCACTGATAATATAATTAAGCAGTTGATTGTCTTTTAGAGGGATATAAATAAGTAGAAAACCATTTCTGTTTCTCTTTATTTCTTTGTGTGAGTTTGAATTCTCTGACTATCAAAACTAATTTTTTCCTCATTAGAAATTTCCTTCAGTACAAATTACTGAATTATTTATAAAGTGCTAAAATTTCCTTTCAAAGTCAAGTTGCAGCTATTTTTCTCTTTATAAGTCCCCAAAACACAAACATTGTTTTCAAAGTATCTTCTTTCCAAGTATTACTTTCTCAACTGTTCCTATTCTAGATTTCCTAACAAAATTTGTGAGTGATTTCATAAAATTAGTGGGGAGCTCTTAAATAAGAAAATCACAACTTATTTCCAGTTCTCTCCTAAATGTCGTAAGACCATAATGAATGGGAAACTTTTCAATGATTCATGATGAAATGCCCCAAGGAATCAAATCAGTGAACAGTGACATTAAATGTTTCCCAGCTTATCCCCTGAAGCTTTTAGTCAAATTACAGAGTTCCTCCCTGGGTAGAATTTAGTGTGTCTGTATTGTATCACAGCTAATTAATATTAAATTTCTGTCTGTTTGTTAGTTACCCCTTATGTAAAATATGGCAAACAAGTAATGGCAACTTAAACTACAGACTACGCAACTTTATTGGGGAAGGAAGGCATGGCCCCAGGGAACTCATTGCTCTTCTAACACAATGAAATTAGGATGTAACAAGGAGCCAACATGCCTGATAATCATGAGGGCCAGAATTAAGACACAGTAACAAAAGCAACCAATGGCAGTTTCAAATGTGAAAACTAATTAAAAGTTACCAGAGCAGAAGTTCCGAAACAAAGGCATTGATTTCTCATTTATCTGCTTTTCACGTGGACAATGAAGTATGTTTCTAGGGGAGAAAGTAATGGGGTTTATTTATATATGCTTCTGAGTAATGTCAGACAAGCCACTCTGAATCTGATAGGAGTAACTATAGCAAACTAATGCCACTTCACCATCAAATTAAGTTCTTGTTAAATGTTAAGTATGTTGGCTATTTTGCTATCTCTTAAGGGACCAAAAAAAAAAAAAAATTAGTAATACAATTAGTCTTGGACTAATTGTTCTCCACTGTAAAGGCATGAATCTTCTGATCTTGATTCTTCTATGAATCTTCTATGAATCATGAATCTTCTATGTCCCATTCACAAAAAATTATGAATTTTTTTTCTTATCTGGTTGGAAGGAATAGAGCTATTCCTAACTATTCCTATTCCTTAGCTATTCCTAAATCCTGCTATGATTTAGTGAAGAAAATAAGAAAAGTTTTATACACATAATAGGAATTAAATGTTTGGTAAAAGCATTAATCAATTTTAATGCAAAACAAAGTTTAATTAACATTATACTATAAGATCCATGGGGAAAAAAGAACAGAGGGAGATTTATTCCAATTGAAAGCACTGAAGAAAACTTCCTAAAAAACAGGACGTTGGAATGTGAGGTGATTTCAACATGTGCAATGAGGGAGCCTAGCAGATTCTGAGGGAGAAAGGGACCGTCACAGCCTACCCACCCTCTACATTGCAGAGCACACTGTCTTCCACAGAATAACACGAACAAAGACACCAAAATGAGAGCAAGAAGAGCAGAAATTTCAGTTGGTGGTTCTTTGAGATGTGATAAAGTTAGTAAAGCTTGAATGATTGATTACAGCCAAATGGTGAACTATAAATTTAGTATTAAGAGGTTTGGTCTCTACAGTAAAGAAGCTTGTATAAATACAAATAACTAGGGATAAATTGAGGGAAAAAAATCAAATTCGCTCAGTTCCTAGACAACTTCTTTGCATTAAAATTCTCAATATTTTATGAATCTCTGTATCCATACAAACCTTTTACTATAATCAAACAACTATAATCTGTATTTTAGAAAACAGCAAAGAATATTGCGGAAGGAATACAGCCTTAGGCCAGTCAAACCTGTTGTTCCAGTCTCACTTTACCACACACCTGTACTTCATAGAATTATTAAGAATTAAACAAAACAAAATAAAGAGCTTATCACACAATAGTCACTGCATAAATTATTTTCTCTAACCCAATGCAATGTTTTTCAATTGCTCTTTCATTTTTTCTATCTGATATCCTATAAATAGATGAGGAATGACTTTTAGAATGTTACAAATGAAACGTTTAGATATGTGTTGGTTAACTATTCTTATTTTCAGTTTTCTGGACTCTCACTTTCATCCAAAATGAAGAAAGGAAAACCAAATTTATCTTTCCACCTGAATTAATCAACAACTCCAGACATACAAAACAATGGTTTTCAAGAGAGTAGACATCAAGCAATGAAGGATAGTGATCCCTGAGGGGCAGAAAACAAACAAATGAGCCGTGCAACTGCCCCAGCTTACTCCCTTCAGGGACATCCCATGCTAAGATATAGGATAGGGCAAGCCAGGTGGAATCCAACAGACTCTCTGAGCTTAAGAGAAGGAGCTGAGTCTTGGGGGAGATCAAGTTGGCTACAGTTCACAGGACTGATTACTGGAGAGGAGTGAGTTGCACAGAGAAGAGAAAAGACCCGGGAAATCTGAGAGCCCCCTTGAGTATTTAACAGAGCACTGAAGAACGCATGCGTGTGAGGGAGTTACCCAACCCTGGTGAAAGTCATCTGAAAGTGTGAAAGGAAGCCCTAGATAGCTCTTGTTCCTTCCAACTAGACAAATAAATCATAATTCATGGGGCATGGGATGAAATGGGTTATTTTCTCTAGGACAAAGCTCCAGATATTTATAAAAATACAAAAAAAATCCAGCACTAGAAAAGACAAGATTCAAAATGTCTAGAATAAAGTCAAAGATTATCAGACATGCAAAAAGGAAAGGAAATATAACCCAAAATGAGGGGAAAAAATTAATCAATGGAAACTAAAAAAGAACAGGCACAGACGTTAGAAACAACAATAAAACTTTTCCATGTTCTGAGTCTCTTCCTTCTTGGTTTTAGCAAACCAGTACAGATTTCACACAAATGTACCTAATACTAACCACTGCAATAAAGTAGCAGATTTTCAAATCACAGAATAAAACATGAGGTTAAGGGTGGCACCTATGGCTCAAAGGAGTAGGGCACCAGTCCCATATGCCTGAGGTGGCTGGTTCAAACCCAGTCCCGGCCAAAAACAGCAAAAAAATAAATAAAAAAAAAATTAGTTGAAATTTTTGAATAAAGTTGATCTTTTTGAAAATTACTACCCATACTAAATTTGATTTCATGTTGACTTTCTTTTAATACTTTGTTCTAAAGTTTTAACATTTTTCTGGAATTAATGATAGTTCTTATTTAGCAATTTTCATTCCTTCTTTTATTTATGCTGTCATTCATTGTTCTAGAAGTTTTATTCAAAAATTCCTCTTTGGGATATCCTATTACTTCTCAAGGTGAATGAAGTTCTTTAAAAAATTGTTTCTGTTCTGGGTGGCACCTGTGGCTCAGTGAATAGGGCACTGGCCTCATACCCCAAGGGTGGCGGATTCATACCTAGCCCCAGCCAACAAATGCAACAAAAAATAGCCAGGGGTTGTGGCGGATGCCTGTAGTCCCAGCTACTCTGGAGGCTGAGGCAAGATAATTGCCTAAGCCCAAGAGTTGGAGGTTGCTATGAGCTGTGATGCCACAGCACTCTAGCCTGCTTTACTAACCTCATTACTTATTGTCTAACTGACAGAGTGGTATAACAGAAGATGCAATAATCTCATCTCTGAAGAGAAGGGTTCAAAATTCCAGCTGGATCAAACACCAGCTCCATCCTTACAGCAGCTAACCCAACTCAGGTTCCCAAACTAAGTTACACATTAAAATCACTTCAGGAACTTTTTATAACATGCATATAACCAAGATCCACTCCAAATGAAGTGGATCAGAATCTTTGGAGGGGAAGCCTAGTGATCACATTTTTTCAAAGTTCCAAAGTAATGTATAGATCAGGTTAAGAACTACTGAGCCCTGACTTCTCCAGTTCTCAATACAAGATAGTAGGAATGATAACACTTTATTCATTCATCTCATAAAGTGGTTCTCAGCATCACACCAGAGAATCTATAAAAATATATGTGCCTCACAATTATTTAAGACATTCTCATGTCTAGTCCTTAAAAAGTCTGGGAAAAGACAAAACCCTTTTTTGGTAAACAGGTATAAACTTTATTACTAATTTCTAGACATATTCAGTTATATCCTGGAATGACCAAGCCAATGATTATTAACTTTCACTGCAAGACTGGATAGGCAGGAGGCTTCACACAGACAACATTAAGAATCTGACAAAACCTTTGGATCCTGTTTTAAGAAAAAATGGTCCTATGATCCTATGGTCTTTGTTTCCATAGGATACACATATTCCCTGAAGTCTAACAGTGATGCAGGTCAAAAATTTATACCCTGGATTCCAAAGTGGTGATAGCAATTCTTGCTTTGGTCTTTTAGTTCCCAAAAGGCCCGAAAGCTTAAAGCCACTCACTAAGGTTTAAGGGAATTTTTCATGTTTATTTTATGGTTACTGAAATGTCACTCAAACTGAGCTATTCAAAGCCCCTCTTTCTAGTAAACAAGCTCACTCCTGATGAAAACAATTAATAAAGCATTCCTTCTCATCAGATAGGAGCAGGAAACAATCTATGGAACACAATACTTTGCTTGCAGGGATTCCTTCAAGCTTCAGTGCTATGTGATCCTTGCTCTGCTGTACAGGGAGCACTGATCAGTGAGGGGAGAGAGCAATTCATCACACAGAAGCTTGCCAGTCTTCAGGGGAGACAGTAGCTCCTTCCATCTCGCCCTAGGCTGGCAGCATGTGAACCATGTGTTGGCAGACCTGTTCACTCACTGTAATAACTATTGTATTTTACTTATGGTTAAAATTGACTATATATATATATATATACACATATATACACATATATGTGTGTGTGTTATTTAATTAGATTTTTCTATTATATCAATCTAATCTTACCTCCTTTCCACCTTGGAATTATTTAATTCAATAGCATATATTTTTACGGCTTTTATCTAGCCAAATAAAATGCTCCCATTTTCAGTTGACTTCGGTACATTCAACTCTTACTTATGCCTAATTACTTATACAGATTTATACTTTATAATTATACTTTCTTTTCTAGAAGTGTCTCTTTCACAATAAAACATCTATCAAAAACTATATGTCATGAACTTAATTATATTGAAGATCTAATATTCAATGCTTGGTATGGGATAGATCTTATAGTGTGCTGGTAAATTTTTAAAAACCAACTTTCCATACTATTTCTCCAACAAAGAAAGGCCATGAATTATAGCATTTGCCAGTTCCCATGGTGTAAATATTCCCACCATCATGTATAATTTCAAGCTACCAAAATGATGTTAACTATCAAACAAAATTCCTGAAATTTTAACAATTAGCTTTCATAAGGTAATATCATTTTATTCTACTGTACAATTGTGTTGGTCTAATCAAAATTCCCACATCATCTTCCTGTGTTTTCTTTTACATATTTTTATGCTTAAAGAACTATTTATTAATTTTTCTCCATCGAACCCCACTCTTTTACCCATTCACCTTACTCATCTGGAAAGCACTTGCCCCATTACAAACATCATACTCCTCACTATTCTTCAAAGATAAACTTATAAGAGATATTTTCCATTAACATTTTTTAATGATGCCAGGTGAATTGAAATCCTCCCTGCTCTGATATCACCTAACATTTTTATACCACATTTCACTATCAACTTTGCATAATTTAGTTCTGTAGGTCTTATTAAACCTAAGATATTGTGCACACTTTGAGGGCAGGATCTGATAGAATTCATCATTATACTTCTTTAAATACTTACAAAAGTGTCTTGTTAATAAAAAATGCAACATAGATGTTTGTTAATGAAACATAATTATGAAAAATTTTAGCAAGTAAAAACAACTTCAAATATAAGCTAAAAGCTTGAAATTGACTACATAAGAAAACTAACAGTACTATTATTTAAGCCAAATTCATCCTGAATAACAACATAGATATTTTGCCAATTCATAAAACTCAAAATGTGTTGTTATACGTATTTACACCATCTGACTAACTAGAAAAGTATAAAGCCTTTCCAATACACAGCAAAAAGAGAACACTGCAGACTAATATCCTATATGACATTAGATGAAAAAATTCTCAACAAAATATCCGCAAACAAAAATATCATGAATGTTACATTAATCAGGTGGATAAAAATATCTCCGATTGTATGGGAAGCCCGCACACTGTACTCCAA